>AWWV01008484.1:0-64535 GCA_001974805.1 Corchorus capsularis
TAGTTCCAAACTCCTGAAACACGGCTGGAGGAAGGCTGAGTATATATACCTGAGACCCTCCAATACCATGGCTCAATACCCTTTGTTAATTGCTAATACCACTGCGGCACTGCCACTTGTGAATCCCAAAATAATTAGTTCGGAACCCGCAAACGGCAAATCCAATCCAAAATCTGCTCCACCGAACCGATGGCAATGGAACAGGGGCAATGGACTACTGGTCTCTACGATTGTTGCGATGATCCATCTAATTGTAATTGCATGCAGCTCAAAACCCCTCGTTTCTTTTCTTTCTTTTCAACTAATCATATGGAGTATATTCATTGAATTTGCTGTTTCTTATTTATTGCTGCTACGTTTTGTCAATCAAGGCTTTTTGACATGTTTGTGTCCATGCGTCACCTTCGGAAAGATAGCTGAGATACTTGATAGAGGGGAAAGATGTAAGCTCTCTTATCATATCAATTTTGATTAATGATGAATATATTTGACCACTAATTAATACTAAATAAAATTGTTACATGGGATGAGCAGCAAATCAACTGTCGTGTCTGGTGTACTATGCAATGACCTCAATCCATTGTGGATGGCTGTATGGGAGTATATACCGAACCAAACTACGAAAACTGTTTTCACTTCCGGCGGCTCCATGTGGAGATCACCCTGTTCATGCCTTTTGCTGCCTCTGTTCCCTCACTCAAGAGTACAGAGAGCTCAAGAACCGCGGCGCCGATCCCTCCATAGGTAATTGGTCTTGGCTGCTGATCATAGTAATTAGTAACAAATGGATCAAGCTTTATATATAGTTTGATTGATATTTTAAATTATAATTACTAGAAATCAATCCAAATCATTAAAACCCCTGTCTACCATATAATATTTATATTTAATTAATTAATCAACGATGTGGTGATTGATTGATCAAGGTTGGGAAGCTAATGTTGACAAGTGGACAAGGGAGGGACTTACACCACCAATAACCGTACCAACAATGGAGCGTTAACTTGGTCAACCTCTGCAACTGCAATTACAACTACACAAAGGATGCATACATACATATGCTTGGCCGCAGATCAACTGTTGTAAAAAGTTTAAAAAATTTGTGATTTGTTTCGTCTTCGAGTCCGAGAGAGTCGTTTGATTTGCATGCTTTTGTTCACCGTTACTTTTGAGTACTTTTTATATATATATATATAGTTTATCCAGCTTTGATATATTAATCCATGTATGTATAAAGTCTTTTTTGGATTGTCTTTGTCTTTGTATTTAATTTATTTTAGATTAAATTTTAATAAGATACATAAACGTTTTATTAGAGCTTGAAAATTTGGACGCTAATTACACATTTTCTTTAGTTTGCAAGCTACGTGGTAGATATATATAGTTAATTAGAATGTAGCAAGCTAGGGTCATGCAAATTATTGGCATGATCCTTTAAATCTCAATAGAGAACTCTGACTCTGAGAATTTAGTCCAAAGGCGCAAATTTTGTAAATGATATTGAAAACAATCAGCCATAATCGGATCTGGGGGAGAGGAGTATTGAAGAAACAACATCTCAATGTTCCATAATTTTCAGGAGCCAAGGAAACAATTAAGTTACTTGGAGTTGAAATTAACTATGAAATTTTCAATTCAATTAATTTGATTGGCCAAAAAAATCAATTGACTCGCACATAAAAAAGGCAGATTTCCGGTAGAAACTTAAAATTTCAATTTAGCTTTTATTTGAGATGATTTTTTCATAAACAAGAAGCTGCAATCCCAGTGTTCAATCCAGACCCCGATGAAGCTTCATATCACCCATACATGAAGCCATTACCCGAAGGACTTTGGACCACCGGTATTTGCGAGTGTTACAACGATCTTTACAATTGTAATTCATTTTAGATCTTCCATTAATTATTAACATTCAACCTATTTTGTTCTTAATTTCTTTTAGAAATGAAGTGTGTTAATTGTTGAAGGTTTGTTTACATGCGTTTGTCCATGCATCACCATGGGAAAGAATTCCGAAATTGTCAGTAGAGGAGAAATAGGTAAGCAAAACTCTTCACTACTATATACTAGTATTTGCATGATAATATCTAATATTGCAATGATTATTAAGTTGCATGAGCAGAATGCAGATCCGGAACCCTGCTTCACATAGCGACGGGGGTAGTGTTATTCGGGTGGATATTCGGGGCGAAAAGCCGGACAAACTTGAGGCATCATTTTTCCTTGCCGGAGTCACCCTTACCAGATTGGTGCGCCCATCTTTTGTGCATGTGGTGCGCTCTTTGTCAAGAGCACCGGGAACTTCAAACTCGCGGAGCCGACCCTGACTTAGGTATTTTTTTAAATTTTATTTTACCCATTCTTAATTATTATTCTATATCTATACGATCCAAATTATTAAGTGCAAAATTCTTCTAATTAGATCATTAATTAATAATAATTAATTGAAGCTTTTAATTTGATTTGATGTTTTTGAAGGTTGGGAAGGCAATGTAGCCAAGTGGAACAAAGACGGAATGACTCCCCCAATTGTGGTTCCACAAATGAGACGCTAGCTTTAGCAATCAGAATGGATTTTTTTTTTTTCTATGAATAATCATTCAGATCTCATCATATTTTATTTTTTCTGGTTTGTAAATAATTCCAGTTGAAAGTGAAGCCTATTACTTTTACATTTTGATTGGGCTAGAAAAAAGATAGATACATATGGGCCATATTTGGGCCCGTGAAACCTTTTTTTTTTTTTGGCCAGCACTAAATTCAAAGGATTTTTCTTAAAAAAAAAAAAAAAAAAGAATCTAAATTGAACAGGTTGGTTGCTAGGGGTTTGATCAACTTCCCCTTCCAAATAGACAAAGCTTTTTATGGTCTAACCACTCAACTGATCGATAAGGTAAATCCATATGGTATAGCAGTCAACGAGATGAAGATTATTTGATGCCCCTACTTATTGTTTACTTGTTATTTAAGCAAAAACACAAAAAGAAATCAGATTCCACGAACTTAATATCAATTTCTTAGTCAAAATTGAATGCTTTTGAAAGTGAAGTGCTAGAAAAGTAAAGGTCTAAGTCATTCTAATCCACTTGGTTCAACAAACCAATCCCTTGCATATTTAATGCTAAAGTAAAACCAATTAAGAAACAAACATGCACTATTGTACAAAAACAGGGACATTTCTTAAGATTATGGTCCATATGGAGACAATTCAAGCCTCCTGGTTCCTCTGGACCTGCAACATTGACCCAATGAACCTAAACCGAGTATTTTATACTCCAAAATTCTCCTATAAAATTCTCCAAACCAGGTCATTTGGGATCCAAGCCTTTTTCCAAGTTTTGAGCCTACCATGGACATGAGTGGAGACTCCTGTTATGAATACGAAGATGATGTTTTCTATGCTGAGATTAGAAGGCAGGTTCTACTCTTGACAGCAGATGATGATCATCATCATAGGGAAACAGCAATTCACAGCGCAAGCAGAGCGGGATCAAACAGGGCAGTGGGTAACCTGTCTTGTTCATTACAGTATGGAAGCTATTTGAGCTCATGGGAGAGCAGGAACACAGACTCGGTGCCAACATGGCTTGCAAATCTTTGGAGAAGCGGCAATGGAACTGGCGTGTTCATCCCCCACGCCGCCGTCAAGTCCAGAAGACGCCATAGGCCAGGTATATATGCTCATTTCTTATATCACAATAGGGTTAAAATTTCATTTTTAGTCTTCCTTTTGTCCTGATTTAATTTTTGGTGTCATCAAATTATGAACTGTTTCTGCAATGACTAACATTAATCTGCTGGTAATTTGCAGGAAGGATGAACAACAAGAGAAGAGTATACAGGCCAGTAGAAGCCCAACAATCATGATTCATGAACAAGCAAAGCACAATTCTATGCAGGCTGGAAATTGTACAATATGGTTCAAATATCTTTATTCATTAAATAAGATGCTGTAAATAACTTTCATTAAATTACTTTCATTATCCTATTTGGAACTATGTAGTAGGAGCTTATACCACTCCAGCAAATCATATGATGACAAGAATCAGCATGTAAATATGAATAGCTGAAATATTACTTCCCATTCTAATTTGATGTTGAAACAAACTGACTACAATACATGTTAGTATAATCTAGGATATTCCTCATATGTGAGATTGCTACTGACAATCAGAATACATGCTCAGATCCTACTTAATATACAATGCTAGCTCTTCTTAATATGCCTTTTCTAGGGCCAGAAGGCAGAATTTCTTTTAGATGATTGCTGACAAAATTACAATTCCAGCAACCTTAAAGCTATCTTGGGACATTTCTCATCATGCCTTCACCTTCACCTTTCTCATCATGCCTTCACCATCCCAAAACCTTCAATGGGTTCCCAAAGAAGTTTAAATCAACTATTCCGAGCAGAGCATTTAATGAAATGAAGAAGAGCTTCATGGAATGAAAGAATATCAGTTTCTAGGGCGGGCTAACCATAAAGAGCTAAGCGCCCTGAGCCGGGAAGTATAATCATTAATAACTAGCAGGGCACGGGCTGCTTGGCGAGTGGTCAAAATTCGATGCAATTGTTGCAGTGTTTGCTGTCTCAAAAGGTCAGCCTGTAAATTGAATTGACACTTTCATAAGCAACTCACTCCATATTAGTACTTGATATGAATGAGGTAAAACTTATTTACCTGGTGAAGGAAGTTCTCCAATGTTGCAAGCTTCCCCATTGCAATTGCCATTTGGCCCATATAGTCTGCAACATTTCCAGAACCAGTAGGACCCAAACATGCAGATGAAAGGGTGTCTACTAGTGATTGTTGCAATGCTTCCATTCCTTGTGATA
Organism: Corchorus capsularis; assembly: GCA_001974805.1. Classification (NCBI taxonomy): domain Eukaryota; kingdom Viridiplantae; phylum Streptophyta; class Magnoliopsida; order Malvales; family Malvaceae; genus Corchorus; species Corchorus capsularis. The sequence continues at coordinate 4,838 of AWWV01008484.1, forward strand.
AAGCATCTTCAGCCTGTTGAGAGGATTGCTGAAGATTACATATGCCCATTAATTGTTGGTCCGTCAAAGGCTCAAGGTGGTTTCCAAGGATCTAAAGTTCCAAGATGAAAGAGTTCGTTAATCAAACAAATCAAACTATATTCGACGGGGTAGATATTAGATAACAGAGTGAAAATATCAAACAGTAAAGCACCTTGAGAAATTCCGATGAACGATATCCACCCAACCACATAAAACATCTCTCTGCAGGTGTTTTCCACATACCAGATAGCATATGAAATACATCTGCCTTTGTAGCTATGCTTTTTAGCCTGTAAATCTCATCATAATGCGCCATCACAGCATCAACAAGAATACGCAATTCGTTATCTCCCATATGAGAATTTACAGCTGATCTTAAGTCATTTATCAGTCTTTGATGTTCATCAAGCCATCGAGCATAGTCGACGCCAAAGGCCAAGGCTCCTGGAAGCATAAGGATTAGACCACGTCTGAAAATCATCTTTTACATAGCGAAAATGAATAAATTCTGTCCATACTGATCCATAGAGTAGCCATATGAAATCTACCCTAAACACAACCTAAGACACATAAAACTTCTGGCCCAAAAAATCAAACTTTTCCTCACCATTTCCAATCGAATGGCCATGCTCGGCAGAAAGTCCAGATGCAATAAACATACCCTGCACCAGAGCATAAGGCTAATGAGGACCAAACATTTATTAGTTCATTTAACAACAAGTACATAACAGCCTTAAGAGTCTATTGCATTTCAATTCAATAGAATCAAAAGATGAGAGCAAAAGGAAGTCCAATCAAGAACTAGAGATTTCAATTCCCTTCCTTAGTGAACAGAATTAATTCTCATACCTGCTGTCTAGCCTTTTGAAGCTCTTGCTCTAGTTGAGTGAGCCTAAGTCGACTATTCTCAAGCTGCTGGACATATGCCTATCCAAAGACCAAAACCTATATAAGTGATCCAAGCATGCCTCATTTCGATATATATATGATAATTATATGATAATCAGAGGAAAAAATTATACGCAAAGCTTGGTAACTATCATACTTGAGTAGCAGTGCACTTCAAAAATTGACCTTTGCTTTCAGACCTAATGCTCAGATAAAGCACTGAAACCCAATGCAGAGCATCCCTTACCATTTCTAATACTATGAACAAGGAATCAAACTTTCAACTGCTTAATACTGACCACTTTAGTTACAAATCCTCTTAACATGCAGATTACAGAAGGCTAAGCACCCATTGATAACACTTAAAAGGCCCAGATCAATTAAATGTACTAAAAGCAGGAGAAAAAACAGAAAATATATGATATCAGAGAGAGCTACAAATCCCATTTATCTACCAAAAAAAGAAAAACATAATAAAAGGAGCAATTTACACATTACTTTCTTCCTCAATCTACTCTTCCTTGCAGCTTCTCGATTCTGAGCCAACCTACGAAGTATCTGAACAACAAACAGTAAGCAAGAAAGCACAAGGTTAACTTTCAAACCTAGAAACCCATTCCATAACAACTTTAACAACAATGTTAACAACCTTTTGGTCACCAGTTTTTGTCTTGGACTGATCCACGGAATCCACTGTTATGATTGCTCCATGTTGAACTCCATGAAGCTGTATCACCATTTACAACCACCATAGCAAGTTAATAATCTTAGTACAGAGCCAGATTATACAAAGTAACCCCTTAACAACTAACAATCACCCAAAAAGTGACAAAATTTAGAACAGAACATAACTGTAATGCAGTTAACAACACATGAACACATGAAAGAGAGAGCACAAAGATATGGTAATCAAGGACATAGTGCAGAAGAAACAGAGACAAAACCTGGTTTTTATCATCAGTGTCGACATCAGTGGAAGTGTCAGTCTGTTGGCTATTATCGGCAAGGCCAGACTCACCCCAGTTTTCAATATGCCCGTTTCCCAACGAGGCACCGAACGTTGTCCCTTTCTGGTACATGAACTGCCCTGTGTCCAAACACCCCGTTCCAGTTGACACTATCTCTGTTGCCCCAATGCTCTGCAACAAACGGAAACCATTTCCATACAGCATCAGAAACTATATATGTAGTAAAATATAAAGAAAATGGCTTAGTAAAGTAGAGAGGTTGGTAGAGGGTTGAGGTTGAGTACCGTGTTCAAGGCGCCATAGTGCAAGCCAGTAGCAACAACACCAACATTGCTGGATTTTAAACTAAAAATGGAGCCTACAAACAATTTTATTTTTATAAAACAGAGTAAGTAGATAGAAGCTGAGAGTTCCAGAGAGTAGTTAAGAAAAAGAAAACTAAAGGGCTTTTATACTTATTTATAAATTAAAAGGACAATACTTGGACTTAAATCAACGGCATCATCGTGATGAAAAGCAGCAGCGGGATGATCAAGCTCTCCAAGATCCGAGAAACGCGCCTGGTTACGGCCATTACAATCGTCTCCTCTGTTTTTCAACTCAAACAGAGACACTTGAAAGAGTCAGAACAAAGCATGTTTACTTTCTTTGTACAGTAACAGAAACAACAGCCAGCTAACAGCTTTTCTTTCTTTTAATCTTCTAAACTATAACCATTGCCTTCTAATCAAAGACATAAAAAAAAAAAGAAAAAGACATGCACCTCCAACCAAGAAAAAGAAATACTTAAAAGGCTTAATGAGAAAGTAAATTAAAATAAATGAAGAGTAAGTAAATTAATAGACCTGAGAAAGAAAGAAGAGTGGCAAAACATGTCTGGGTTAGTAGGAGTTGCAGCTTTGAAGCTCTGCATAATTTTCTTCTTTTTCCTCTTTTTTTCCTGTAAAGTGAGAGTCTGTTGCGTTCGTAAGAAAGAAAGGAAGGGAGAAAGAAAGGAAGGGAGAAAGAAAGAGACAGAAAATCCTTTGGAGAAGGAAGGATCTTTAATGGAGGAAAGGATTGCGTAACAGTACGGGTCCTTATATTTGAGTTCATAAAAGAAAAAAACATATCAAGCTTTTTTATTATTATTATATATTATTGCGTTCAGACCCGGGATTTTAGTTTCCCAATGAAAAGCCTCTACTGTTTCTTGCTCATTCTCTCTTTGCCGTGCGTCTGCTTCACTCTCCTTTGCTTGTTTAATCTTCCTTTTTTACTGTCAACTTTCTCTAGGAGTATTATTTTTGCGTCTGCCATGCCATTTATACTCTTCTTTTGCATGCCAAAGGCATTTACCAGAAACATCTGTCTCAATTTCAGTTCATTTGTTGCTCTGCTTGGAAAGTTGAAATGCAGAAGAAATTTTAAGGCAAAAGGGTTTCTTTTTTTTTTTTTTATTAATGTTTCCATTCATAAAGCTTCGAACTTGTGTTTACTTCGCCTGCATTTGCCAACAGCCCAACGCAGAGAAAGAAAACTTCATTTGTGGAGTATATATGTTTGTTAAATTCGTGTGAGCATTAATTAGTAGTATCATTTTTATTTTATAAAAAATACTCCTACTACTATAGTATGATTACGTATAAACTTTTTCTTAAATTGATAAGATATAAATTTTGCATCAATGTCCCTACAGTATAAGAGTATCATCATGCAATAAGAAGACAAAGAATGTGTGTGGAAAATTAAGATATACAGATGCATGAAAATAGCTACTTCACCATAATTAAGTTCCAATTTGCCTACTGACTCTTAGTACTGCCCTGTCTAGCTAGCTAGAGTATAGACATAAAAAGTAGGAATTATGTGACTTGTTTATTTTACAAGTTAATCTTGTTTGACATGAATGAGTCTGTGAGATTTTTCCATTTAGAATCCCACAAGAGACAATTTTATTTAGTTGAAATTTTAATATGAAAATTAATTGATAGACACATTGCAAAACATATAGTACTAGTCTACTAGGTACTTGTAAAATTAATTATATACACGGTACCTGCAGCTATGAGAAGATTGTTGCATTATGTATTCATAAATACATTGTATAAGTAAGTTATGAGCACATGCAGTTAGATTTTGTTTGTTGAATAGGTACATACATAATAAATTAATTAACATCATATGGATTCACGTCATGATCTTAAGTAACAATATATGTCTCATTGTTTTGAGCATACCATGTCTATTGACTTTAAATAAATCACATATTGAATTTAGAAAATTTAAATTGAATATTGATTTGTTGTTGGATAAAACTTGTGTTTCCACATTAATTATCGTGTGCATTTTGATCCCTACTATATACGCTATAGCAAGTTTACATACCATAGTGAATTAGTGATACTAATTACTATGACTTCGTGTTGGAGGTGAAACTGAAATCCAGAATTCCAGGGTTGAAGCTTCAGCTAACAGCTGCAAGAATTTCCTCAAGCGAGGCTACAATGATTTGGCCAAAAAAAAAAAAAGCAAATGCTGGTAAGGAGTGGGTCCCATTGATGGGGCAGAGTTAAATTAGGAGATGGAGTATTGATTAATGCATGATTAAGCATTAATTAATGTTTTCATTTCAGAATTCATTCATTCAGATAAAAGAATCCGAGAAGATGGTAAATCTCGGCTAATTACTAGTTCCTTGATTGAACATGCATGCAAATTGCAAAGATGTTTCGGCTGAAGACTAGAGGCGAATGAATAAATGCACACGCTCTGAAGAGGCGAGTGAAAAAGGGCAAGGAGACCACTGCCCAAGACAAGAAACCCCAAACACATTGTCTTCTTTCTTCTGTCGAAAATCAAAATGAAAGTTGAAAATGAAATGATCCTCTCACTCACTCTCTGTTATCTTTGTCTCTCTCTCAGCTGAAAGCCAAAGAAATCAGATGATTCTTTCCTTTCTTTTCATTTCTCCTATTCCTATTTCCTATTCCTATAGGATTAATAATACAGCCACAGGAGACGAGGATACGATACTGCTTGTTTTCCCTCCGTCCGTAGCCTCAGAAACAGAATCCTCTGCTTCTGCTGCTGCTTTGATTCCTTCTCTTTTTCTTTTTTAGGTTTTTCTCGTTTCTCGTTTCTTTCTTTCCAATAATATAATTTTGGTGCTCTGTAACACGTAGACTCTTAATAGCCCTGGGGAAGAGTGTCTGCGCCCCTTCATGATGTGATGGTGATGACATGTCCTCCATTTTTCCCATATATTAATCACCTTAAAAGTACTACATACTTCACTTTTTCTTTTCTTTTACTCAATACTCCATATTACTACTCCTATATAGTGATATATACTATACACATCCACTGCTTAAATTTAAAAAAAAAAAAAAGCAAATTTTTTTTTTTTGATAACGAAGAAAGCAAAGTTAAGATATGCAACTTTCATTTAATGAGACAGTGAATCTCTTTCATGATTCATCTCCATTGCCATTTAAAATAAGGGGTTTGCTTGAAAGCAACCGCTTGGGTAAGCCAGGGGAAAGGAAAGGAAGCCAAGGCCCCAGGGGAGCAGTTTTATTTATTTAAACAGCAGAAGCAGAGCAGAGCAGAGCAGATCAGCAGAGCAGAGAACAGGGCTAATATTTATTGTTTTTATTAAATATACACAGATTTTGGTTTCTTGTGTTGTGTTTGGCTTTAATATAGTACTTGATGGGCTATACTTGTAGTAGTAGAAAAATATTTAAGCCTAACAAGTAAAGTATTTTAATTGGTTGTGACAAAAAAAGGTAGTAATAAAGATAGTAAAAACAATAGTAATAATAAATATATAAATAAATAATAAAGGTAGTACTCCTACTAGCTAGTAATAATAATGGAGTTTGATTAATGAGATAATATGACAGAGATAAGATATTATGACGCATCTGATACGGCAATCGTACAGTTATGACGTGCCAGGGTTTCTCTGGCGATTGCTTTTTCTGGGTATCTTGTTTATGGTCTTTTATTATTTCCTGACAGTGGGAAAGACTAGACAAGTGAAAGGAAATGGAACGGAAAGTAGGAAAAGAAAGGCAAGTGAGGGAAAAGTGGAGAAATGGAATTGCCTTCTTCCTTCCTTGTTTCCTTCCAAATCTCCTTTTGGGTATATAATATGATGTCACGTAAGAATGAGAAATGGAGCTCTTAATTTGTTTCGAATTCATCAAGAGGACTTTAAAAACCTCGAGCTCCCCTTTCAAGTCCATGCAGACTGAATGCAGCATCACCCTTTATTGCTAAATTGCCTCTTTGTAATAAGTATATGAAATGTATATTTGTCCCTGAATTTCAAATTCAATATTGGTAGTTTAAATGCATAAAGTTAAGGCTGGTGGTACTGGTACAAGGGAAAGCATGCCCCTGACCTCAAGTGTACAAACAAAATGAAGACACGTTAAAACAAAGGAATGGGACTTGCATTAGTTGCGAAAACCATACCACTTGGCAAAGCAGATCTGTCTGAATGATTACCAAAACTTCCTTTTTCTCAGAAACTCACCTGCTGCAATGCAAATGCAAATGCAATCATCATATCGCCACCAGATATGGGTTTATATTAGTGTCAACTTTTTTAGGCATGGACCATTGCAATTCATATTCTAGTGTGCAAATGGTAAGTTCCTATTTAAGCCCAATGTTGAATCAATCCAGGGAGAGGGTTCAGCTACTCAACTATCTGCACATCCCAATCCAATTCCTAGCTGGTCCCATTAACATTGAACCTTGACATTCTGACTTGTCTCAGAGACCAGCCGAGCCCAAGTCACTATCATGAAAATAACTTCTTTGACAAGTAAAGCTTCTTTGCATTTTCATTAGGCATGGTTACATTCATTTCCAAACAGTACAGTCATTTTTTCTATAAAAAAATTCAATTACTCTACGATAATCACCTATTGTAACAAAGGAGAGAGGAGAAAAAGGCAGATCATATGAATAACAAAGTCATTTATATTTGGAAGAAATACTTAAAGAGTATAAATTACACTTAACATTTTGGTTAATATATATAGGTAGATTTTCAAAGAGGGTATGTATCTTGCATGTGGCCGTCAAGCTGGTTGTGAGTCAATACTTCCCTGGCTCGTGCACTTCTATGTTGAAGACGTTGGTGGAGTGTCTCCGACAATTGGTTAAAGAACTGAGGATCCCATCTTTGAATTAAAGAGGGGTCTTCTGCATAACAGATGTATATAGATGTAACAGCACTTTCCACAACGACCATTGCAAGTCCCACCTAGAGCAGAATTTTCCATATGTCAATATGTTCGGATAAGAAAAGTGGGCGTTAAGCTTGATCATAAAGATTATTTGCAGTCATATATCAAAACAATGGGGGCCAAATAGGTCCAAACAGCTATAACGTCCATTTTACTGCCAATACTAGAAAAACTCAACAAAACATTGCTGCACATGAAGCCTAAATCAAGTTTGGCAACAAGAATTTCCGAACAAATTAGCAAAGCATATTGAATAAATAGAAGATATACTAACCAAGACCATTCCCATCAACATTGCTGTGGATCCTACCATGACCACCCTGTCCCTCCAAGTAATCCATGTCCAAACACCGGCACAAGTTCCAGTGATAAGTCCACCCAAAACAGTACTCATCAGCAGAACAGCACCAGAACAATCATAGGCAACTAAGGCTTCAACTCCAGTTGACTGGAATAACTCCCAGGCATCCCTTGCTGATCGGTTAAAACCTTTGCCATAAACAGCTATCTGGTAGGGATCAGATCAGGCAAAAGCATACTATAGTTAATGATATAGGAATTTATAGTAGAAGAGCTCTATAGATTACTGTGACTGAATGCAAGAAGTCAACTGTTCAACTTCAAAAAATAAGCCTTCTTCAATTTTCATGGCTAAAATGCCATCCACATCCAACTGACTGAAGGAAAACAAAATTCTTAGTCAGGTGGAGATCATGGAATAAGTGTACACATATAAGATTGGAAAACCTCATGAGAAAATGGTCATATGTTTAAAAACCCTTAGAAACCCCTTCAGTCCTACTAACAATGTCTAGGTCACTATTTTGCCTCTGTCCTAAGATATGTCTGCTGTCAGGAAATCTGAAGCATTAAATTTCATGTTTATTTTTTACCACCAACCCATATAAACTCGTTACCATCTATCTTTTCATGTCCATGAATATGCAATTATGTATTTTTCTTTAACAATAGTCTTCTCATGACTAAAAATGCCATCCAAATCCAACTGACAGAAGGAAAACAAAATTCTTAGATGGAAAATTCACAGAATAAGTGTCTCCATCTAAAGTTGGAAAACCTCATCCGAAGATTGGTCATATCTTTCAAAACTCTTGGAGTCCCCTTCAGTCCAACAAACAATGTCTAGGTCACTATTTTGCTGTCCTAAGATACATGTCTGCTGTCAGGATTACAGCATTGAATATCATATTTAATTTTTTACCAACCCATATAAACTTGTTACCATCTATCTTTCATGTCCATAAATGTGCAACTATGAATTTTCTTTATCAATTGACCATTGTCAAAAAAGTCTTCGTGAAAAAAGTAGCTGTTGAATTATATACAAGATGTTAAATTATTTCCTGGGAGCTATACAATAAGTGCAACCTCGAACTTAATGAAGTTTTGAAAGTGCTACAACTCGGGACAACCTATGAGAAGGCTAAGAAGATTCATTCGTAAGGAACTAAGGTTGCTTCTTCCATATATATGGAGCAATGAAGGGCAGTGCAGGGATAAGTCAATAAGGGTTAACTTAAAATTAAAACATCAGTAACTGATAAAGACATACCACTGGAGATGCTAATTTGATAAGGCTAACAATCTTTCTCCCCGATTTTGATTTTTCAGGATCATCATGGATGTAAGTATGATTCATGAGCTATGAAGAATAAACTTTTAAAAGAGTTCATTTGAGAGATGACTGATATAAATGCTGATTGTACACTACCTGGACATAAGCATACTTGTTAAAAAATCGAACAAGGGTCTCCACAAGTTGAAACAAAAAGTCAACACAGCACAGCAAGCACTCATTGTTGCCAATCTTTGACCGGAATCCCCTGATCTAAAATTGCATTTTGAAGTTAAATACTGAAAACAGAAAGCATTCATTTGAATCTTAAAAATGGATTAGTCTACAAGTTAGAGAAAGCAAATGCTGTTAACTTACCTCCCACCGCAGAGTCCGAATAGCAGCTGTGAAAAGTGACCCATAGCAAATGCTTCCGAAAGATGTTGTCACAGCATATCTTAGAGATTTCATCAATGAGTTTGGAGGCATTGATGAAGCATTTCGGCCACCATGAATAAGAACGAGAAACACGAGACCAGATACTATGACATGCACAGTATTACAGAGGACAGCACCAGTCCAAAATAAGCTTACAGAGAGAACCTGCAAGTAGAAGGCATCATTACTAGTGTTATTACAACTTAATTGACCATTTTCTAATGGCAATATCCTGCGACTTCCATTGCAGTAACAGCAATGGAAAAGGGCAAAACTTGCCAGCTCACCACAAGAAGCCACCAGCGTCCTAGGTCACCCCTGCTTGAAGCCACAACACCAGATGCTCCAAAGGACCATATGCCCATCCATAGAAGCATGACTACCATAAATGCATAAGCTACTCTCATAACTTCAGGAAGACTCCATACCATCTTTACAGCTTTTTGCAAAACTAGCATGGTAAATGGAAGTCTGTTGAAAGAAAAAGGAAATGAGGTCAAGGTCGATTGTTATTATTAATATGAACACAGACCATATCTGCCCTGTCATAATATAAGATTATATACGATTTCTTCAGTATCATGACTCCAAAAAAGATAGCAGCATATTCATGGCATGGCAAGTTGTTCAATTATGAAATGAATGGATTAAGAATGGAACACTCTCGGTTGAGTAGACATTTAACAGTATAAATCCAGAATAACTAACCAAGGTAATGTTCAGTGAACAAAAGAAAAATCAACAAGGGATATAACAGATAAAGGCTCACTAAAAGTTGTGATTTATAGTTGAGGCAGTATAATCCTATTAGTTGTTAATAAAACCTTTTCTTCTAATCTCTTCACACCATCTATTGAAGAATAAATCCTACAAACATATTTCATCATCACCACCAATGAAAAGAAGCAACTTTACCCAAGTTCATACCTGTCTATAACTGATATAACATACAAGAACTGCAGTGCGGCACCAGTTGCAAATGCCACACCCCAGAAAAACTGTTCGCACCAAAAACATAAAACACTAATCACAGCAAGGTATGTTGTCAAAATGTGAACCGAAACTTTCATCATTTGGTTGGCCCGAGAACCAAGCAACAACAACCAAGTCCACCCAAGAACAGCCCCAGCTCCACCGGCGACAGCATACTTGGGCCAGTAATTCTCCGTCAATCCATTATTATTCTCCCAAACTCGATTTGTATATCTATCAATGTTTAGCCTATCTGATTTCTTAAACCTATTGAGTCCAAGAACTGCGAGCACAAATCCTAACCCAACCAAATGAATTATAAATATGGCTAACCAGAAAACATCTCGCCAATGACGCAACTCTGGAGAAAACGTCTGTCCGCCATCCGTAATGCTCTGACTCCTCCCGCCATTCTGAACAAAAAAGGGGAAAGAAAAAAAAAATTATCAGAGTGCCATTGACTTGTTCATTTTAAGTGCAAGGAAAATCAAAATTAACACTTTCAGGCAAAAACTGGCCAGTTAAAATTGGTTATAAAGCATAAACTCCCTTTTTTATTGATTAAAGAGTAAAGGCAGCAATCAATTGATAAAAGTTGCATCTTTAAAATCAAACTTGAAACTTTAGCCAAAATGTTGAGTGTCTGACTAAGAATATAGTAAGTTTGACTAAAAATGAAGTGAAAGAGTAATTTAGCAGTTAACTACCTGATCGACGGTGGCGACGGAAGCAGAGTCAGAGGAAGAGGAAGAGATGTTGGAGTCGCTCATGGAGGACAGAGAAAGAAATGGAGACGAACCTTTGCTCAATTGGATCAAAGCATTGCTTTTTTATTTTCAGTCAATTCTAAAAGGGCTGAAGCAAAGTTTTATTTATATAATAAAGATAAAGATTTGTCAAAGTCGAAAAGACTTAAAAAAAAAAAAACAAACGTGAAGAAGAAGGCTTGCTAATAACGTGAAAAGAGGAATGATCAATGGAGTTGATGGACTAGGGATTTTTCTGAAGGATTCAGAGGAAAGGGAAAATGTTGGGAAGGTTGGAGGGGAAATGGAAGAAGAGGGATTATTAACAGTTATAAATTAAATTAAATTAAATTAAATTAAACAAATGATAGTAATTAATTAACTGAAACACAGACGGTTAAGAAAGTGAAAGAATAAGAAAGTTTGATTTGGTGGGGGGAGTGATTCGCCAGTTTATTGTTATTATCGTCGAGCGGTTTTGATTGGATGGGGAGAGAGGGGGGGCCACGCGCGTCTGGATTTTCTTGAGGCCAACAAATCTCACTTCCATTATGATGTTGAAATTGTTTGATTAATGGATTTGGAATTTTGGATTGTTCGGTTGTTCCCTTTATTCTTTCTTTTGTAGTATATTTTTTAACTTTGTGATCAAATTGTAGAAAAAGATAGTAGCCTTTGGTTTTGGCATATAGTATTGTTTCTATTACTAAATAAATGAAAATCATTTAGGTTTGTTAAATTGAGTGGAGGAAGATTAAGAAGATCAATGTCTAGAACTCTGCTTTAAGAGTAAAGTAGAACTATGCTTTAGTCTTTAAACCTTAAGGGAATTCAGTTCACCAAAGGAGTTACGGCTTCGAATTTGATCCCCATTCCACCCCCTCCCCCTCATTTAGGGGAATTTCTTCATTTAAGTCCAACACAATTCGATACTCCTATTAAATTAATCAAATGTTCAATATGATAATGGGATCAAGTGAAAGGAAGTTGATAATTTATTTAAGTAACATATTGAATTTGAATTTTGTGAATATAAAAAAAATAGTTTATATGATATATCCTTAAATATCAACAAATTTAACTACAAATTAATCAAAATTTAATGTGATTATCAGATGTTGAAACACTATATATATATACTACTTAAAAGACTACTGAATTTTCAACATTTCAGGAGTAAAAACAAATGCAAATAGTAATTGTGAATTAGTACTAGACTTCTCAAGTTCTTATAAAAATCATTGCAAGTGTTATTAACATTATGGAGTATTATATTAGTAGGAGTAATCAAATTGAAATTGGAGGGTGAGCCAAAAATGAAAAATGAGTGCGTTGGAGGCAAGTGTGTTGCACGCAGCTAAGGTGAGGGATATTCAAATACCGAACTCGGGAGGTGTTTATTTTAATTATACCTAAAAAGCGGGATTTGCTGTTTATCCATAATAATATCCACTTGGTTGTCCGTTTTCGGTGTTGTCACACCGAAAGGTAGTAAATATAAAAGAGTTTATAGGATTCCATGCACCAGAGGCAGAGATTATGATGACGCCACGTGGCACTTGGCTGTCTTCCAGTTGCCAAGGAGCCCCAACGCATTCCCCCATACACCAGAGAACAGAGGATCTACGCTCCAATCCAATGCGAAAGCGAAAAAAAAAAAAAAACCGAACATGCGTAGATGTTAAACAAATCAAATGTGCCATTGTTCACCTTTCTTCTGTTCCTGTCCTCTGTCTTTTTTTACAGTGGAGTTTAGCTGTGTTCGTGCAATTTTTCTTCTTTTGGGATTAAACAAATCAATTTATATATCTGGACTTGATGATGATTTTTTCTGTCCTGTCCTGTCGAACCCTTTTGGAGGTGAGAACTGTCTGGAAACTAAATTAAAATGGTGATGGACTGATGGTGGCCTCCTTTCACTTTTAAAAGCAAAAATCACAAGGGAAGGGAGATGTTGTTTTGGGCTCAAATTTGTGCAGTTTGAACGTCTTAATGTTGTTGATCTGGACTGCCATGAATTCTTGGGCTTGTTCCAATGGATGGTTAATCCAGCCCACTTCACTTTCTAAAAGTCTTCCTTCTAGAAAAACTTCAACCTTCTTTTGGACTTAGGCTAAAGGAACCCAGTATGCTCGTAATCTTGATTGTTAATATGCTCGTAATCTTTTTTAGCATTAATTAACCAAACTTTTTAATCAGTTTTAATGCTTAAAATAGATAAGTATAAGGTAATTAAGGACATTCTGCCTTCTACAACTGGAAATGTGTGAAAGAAGAAGGCAAAACCTTGATTGACTCGTACGGTTGATTTCTAATAGTATGAACTTTTCAATACAGTCAAACAAACAATAACTAATATGATAAATACTTTTTATGCGGACAAAATCAAAATCCCCCTTATAATTAATGCAATATTTTAGCCTAATTCCTAGGTTATCTTCCAAGGTAAGAAACTTGCAGGTTAAGTTATTTTTAGGGTAATATATCCATTTATTTCTCTTACTAATTGATTCTCTTCTCATTACTTATTTTGATTTCTTTCCTAACTTGTTTTGAAGAAAATGTAGAGATGGGTCAAATATACGATATGGAAGTCCATATATAACACATTTTGCATATTCTTATCTCTGTATCTTTAAATTGTGATATTGCCATTGAACTTGAACCTTTCCTTTATTGATGTTTAACAACATACATATTAACATAACATCAAAATATACATATTTAAAACTTTAAAATTTATTTATTTTTCATTTCATTAGTTCTCATATGAAAGTTAATATTAATTTGAAATATTGTAACAAAAATCAGTTCTGTTCTATCATTCATTTGTAAAGTATAAACAAATACTCAATAAAGTACACACTGTAGAGGACAATTAGGGAAAAAAAATTATAGTAGTAAATAAAATAGAAGTGCAAAAGAAACTAGTAATACAAAGACACCTTTTTATTAATAGCATAAATATATATAAGCTATTGCAAATATTTTCATGATTTATAAAAGGACATGAAGAAACAAACTAGAATTGAACTAACAGCTGAAATAGTAACTAAATAGCGATCTGAAATGATCAGTTGGCAAGACAAGACTGCACATAATTTGGAAGAAAAAGAAAAGTAGCTAGGCTTTAATAGCTGGAATCCAGTATGAAGAAGCAGAATTACAAGACTGAGAAACTAATTTGGGAGGAGTATTGCAGTTGTCCAAGTTTTCCAAGACTAAAGCACAAGAAACCTCTAGGGTAGCTTTGAATTTGAGTGAAGAAGAAAACTTAAACCTAAGCTTGGCCGTCAAATCCAAACGCAAGGGCACCTTTTTATTTCTGTGTTCATCTTCGAGATTCTTCCTCACATCGTCGGGCAAAGCCACCCCAAGACCGGAAAGGGCAGGTTGCAGCACCGTCTCATTCTTGGGCGCCAAATAGAAAGGTGGAATGACGCCGCAGGATAAGGGCATGTCGTTATACCTTAAAACAATGGAGTTGGGGTCTTGAAAGAATAAACCAATAACGGTGGAGGGATTTTCCACAGCCATGGTGATGTTAAGCAATGACGATAACCTGGTAGGGCCTTCGTAGAAAATGGGGTAGCGAAGGGCAACCTGCTGGACATGGAAAACGGGAGAACGTGGTCCGTAAGCATAGAAGACGATGATGGGGACAGAACAAGTTACAGTAAAAATGGAGAGAAGGATAATAGAAAGAATCAAACAAGATTGGGACTTGTTAGGGGAAGACGAGGAAGGAGTGCTAGGGCTGTTTCGATTGGTAGTGTTGAAATTGATCGGGGAAGATGATGGGGAAGGGGGAGCGTCTACATAAAATGCAAAGCTCTCGGACCTAACAGGGCCTACAATGTTCTTGTCAGGCCGAGGGTAACTCATCATTTCTGGGGATCCCATATGAACTATGAACTATAGGGAATTAGCTAGGAATGTTTTGGTTCAAGGCTGGAGTACTGAAGGAATTAGAAGCTTAATTATATAGATGGCTTGTGTTCATTTATTTAAGGTAATACTTGTTTATGGCACGCAAATTATTCAAAGATTTGATTTTTTGATATTAATGTTTTCAAATTGACAGTAGAGCGCTAATTGGGAAAATTACACTCAATTAACCAAGACAAATATTAAAATTGAATCAAAATTTTCATTTTCAAATATTGTTATAGTTTTACATTAAACAATGGAAATTACCATTCATATTCTGTGATATTGTAGGAGAGATAAATTGGTCAGCTGGCATTAATAAGAACCGTGATTCTGCAAAGAAAATAGACTATATTAATTATTACTAATTACCTAAGTTTAATGCAAACATCAAGGGGGAAATTTGGACTTGTTATTATAATAGAATGGACAAAAAAAAAGGAAAGCTCTTCAATTCTGGGAGATCAAATCAGTGATTGAAGAAAATATGGGATTGAAGAAACAGTTTTGGTAAGATATTATTTCTTCTAATTAATTAACGACCGACCAATATAGCATATTAGCATTGCATGTTGTTATTCAAGTAAAAAATTATTTTTCATTAGAAAAAAAAAGAAATTAAAAATGGTTATATGGAGCGAGGGAGATGTTGTTTTGGGCTCAAAATTAAAATTGTGCAACCTGAAACGTCCTAATGTTGATTTCCCATTTGCTATAAGTATGTATGTATCTGGCTGGACTGCCACGAATTCCAGGCTTGGGCTGGTTCCAATCATGGGTTAAGCCCACTTCGGTTTCTAAAGGGTTTCATTCTAGAATAGTAGACATTTCTTGGAATTTTTAGGCTAGGTTAGACTATTAGACTTGATTGCTAAATATGTCTTAGCGCATTAACCAAACTTTTTAATCAACTTTTATGGCTTAAAAACCAAGAAACTAAGTACGAACATAAACATTTATCCTGCCTTTCACAACGTGAATTATACGTTTCTAAGCCAAAAGACAAAAGCTTGAATTTTACGGATTCTACATATAGGATATTCTTTTCAACAAGTTGACGTATATATTTCTTGCTGTTGGTTTACCTTTGGGTTCTATTATATATATATATATAGGTGTAACTGATTGAGTTCAACTTGAGCATTGGAGTGTTTGAGCTTGAGCTCAACTCACAACTCATTGCTTGAAGCTCGGCTCGAACTCGATCTTTTTTTTTTCTTTTTTTTTTTTTTTTTACAATTCGAGCTCAAGTACTTCAGAGAAAAATACTCCTATCAATCTACTTAATCTTGTTCGATTAAGATATATAAGTATTTAGTTAGGTTCAGTGAACTCTCCAACAGAGTATTAATACTCGAATTCAACAGATTCTTCTTTTGGTCAGGGAATTCAACAGATTCGACCACTCAAGCTTTACTTGAGAATGATCGAGTCAATTAGACAGTCCAATTCGATTTTTATTTTTTTTCTCAAGTTGACTTCAAGTAACTTGCAAACCTTGTGTACACTCTTAACACATGTATCTAAAACCTAGCTTAATTAAGAAAAATAAGCACTATACTATAGTTCATTAAAATACTTTACTTTGGAGAGAATAAAGGACGAAATTCGTTTCCGTTTGGGCCAAACCAAATGTCATGAAAGTGCACGTGAAATGAACCGTTCCCTCGGGGCTCGGCTACTCCAATTTTTGTCTTGTGAGAAAGAGAAACTACCGATTAATACATACACAACGGAAACCGAAATAATGTATACACATATAAAACTTTTTAAATCAAATAACTCATTAATTAAGAGACCTTTGTCTCTTGGAGATGGCTTAAACGAACCATTGGATATAGCCACAATTGTTAACCAAAGTTATTAAAATCTTCATTCAATATCGCAACGAAACTTCATCTAATTCTATTTAATAATAATATATATGTATATGTCAAAAAAAAAAAAAAAAAAAAAAAGAAGAAGAAGAAAAACGACAGGAAAACAAAGCATCCAATCCAGCCAAGCCATTTTCCTTGCATCGTGGAGAATCTTTTCTTTCAATTAAGTACTAACAACTCAATTGTAACGGTAATATCAACAACCTTTTGAATATTTTAATCATCTCCCCCCCCCCTCTTCCCACTTTTCTCCTCATTTGTTCCTTTAATTTACTATACATGCCACTGCTTGCCTGGTCCCACTCCATTCCTAATCTTGACAATTATTCAAAATGAATTGGGCCCACGGCGATAACGTAAAACGGTAAAAAGTTTCCCCTTTCCACTTCCAGTTTTCACTAATAAAGTGAAAACCGCTAATCTAATGGTCAAAACGTAACAAAAGGATGGATTAAAGTTAAACTTAAACTTTGGTTAATTTATTTAACATTTGTTGGGCACGAATCCTACGAGGGAGTTACCGAGATCGAAACCGACACGTGTTCCCTGCTGCTGCACGTTCCCAATGATTGCTATCGACGAGGGCGTTGGCGCAAACGCGAAACAGAAGGTTCCCACCGAGTCAACTGGTATCAGGAAATTCCTTGCCGGTAACGGTAAAACTTTTCCATCCGGGAAATGAAACGACACCGTTGGCACCTCCACGCTGCTCTTATTCGACAGATCGTAACACGTGTCAAACAATGCCACGCTTTCAGCTGACTTCAAGTTGTTTGTTCCTTGAACGAAGGCGTCACGGAGCACATTGTAGGTGTCGATTTGCAACCGCGTCACGGCGGTGCCGGAGTCGATGATAATTCCACCGTCACCCGACTCGTCCATTTGGAACACTGACTCGGGAATCGGAAGCATTTTGCCACCCACACTGATGCCGGTTAGGCCAACATAATAAAACGTGTCTAGCTGGCTGTTGCGAAGTAGTGGAGCAGTAATGGCGTTTGGAGGGAGAGGTGAGTCGAAATCGAGAGTGGACGCTGAGTCAGAGTCACGATCCACGAGACAGTAAGAGAAACTGGTGGCATTAAGCTGCGAAGGAAAGGAAAGTGCGCCGCCGCCGAGACCAAGCAAGCCAGCCGCCCCAATGAACAAGCCTTCGTTATTATGGCCACAACCAATGGCTACATTATCGACAGTAGAGGAGCCAAAGGTGATGGTTTCAGTAACGAAGTCACCAACAGTGTAGGAGCCGTCACCGTATGAAACCTCGTATAGACAGGTTCCGTTTCGACATTCGGTTGTGTCAAGGTGCTTGCATTGTTGAGTTTCACAAGTTAAAGGGGAGTAGGAAGAGGATGAAGAGGGCTCGAAAATTGGGTCGGTTTGCTGGTAACAATCGGCGCAAGGAGCGCATTGTACCCAGTTGACATCGCTGCCGGTGTCGAGTACCATATAGACTTGATTCGCTGGTTTACCAATTCCAAGTCGGGAAAAGTACTCACCACTCCCTTGACTGGAACCCGAGATAACCGGACTCTCAATTTCCTCTGCGGTAAACCCCCCCATCCCATTGTCAAGTGGTTTAAGATCCGAGCTTGAAATGCCATTGACAGCCAGATCCAACCGAGTGGTGAGTGATCTAACTCTGGCTGAGTCACGCTGGAGCCGGGACAAGGTTAATGATTTGTAATCAAAATGGGAGCTTTTATGGATAGAAGCTCTGGAGTGAATCTCAAGTGAAAGCGAGGAGGAAGATGAAGCTGAAGCTGAGAGGCTTTGGTCTAATGCCGCTTTGTTTGCAGGCTGAAATGAGAGCACATACTTGGTTTTCTCAAGAGCTTCACCAACGTCAAGAACCGTCGTGGGTTGGGGGCTTTCCGCCAAGGTTCGAGAGGAGGCCAAAAATGGGGCTGTAAAGAAGAAACCAGCGAAGAAGAGAAGACAAAGTAAAAGCCCCATTTTTGAGCAAGAGTAGTGAGGAAGCTATGGGGAGAGGGGGTTTTATGGAGAGTGGGGAAGGGAGGGAGAAGCTTTGAGTGGGGGAACTGAAAAGAAAAAGTGAGTATTTATTTATGTTACCAATGCAAAGGTTGATTCTTTTTACAAGGAGGATTTTTATTCTTTTGTTTGGGGATGGAAGGGTCATTATCTTTGCGTGGAACTGGATTGTCCATGTTGGGATTTTTATCCAAAACCAAACCAAAATCAAATCATCCTCCGGTTAATAAGCAGGATTTAGAGGCTTTTATTAAGCTTAGGGATGTTTCATGTTTCCATAGTCACTGGCGTGACTTCTCCAATCTATCAATTTGCTTTGCATTTGCATTTGCCTTTGTCTCCTCTTTTGACCATATATTCGGGAATCCCATTTTTTGGCCTCTTGGGGACAGTTGGACCACAGTTTTTAGTTTTTATACAAGTCCGTGACCGTGATGGAATCATATATAAATATATTAAAACTGTAGACGTTGGAGAAAATGAAGGTTATTAATTATTGAACTCTCCTCCTTCTGACAAGTGGCATGTATTAATTAAATTGATTAAATAATTACATCCTAATTATTATTATGTTTTAGATCCACAATTACCTCATCAACTAATTGATTAATGTCATTGTTAAATGCCAATTTCATTGATTTGAATTGAATATTTGATTGAATATATTCAAATCAAAATCAATTACAATTATTAATGAAAACTTTACATAATTATGTTTTATTCCTTTATACCACTACCATAAATCACTCAATCAAATTTCCAATTTCCATTTGATTTGCCTCAATCAAATTTAATTTCACATACATTTTACCTTAAATGGTGATTCTGTCATCTATATAAAAGGCCAATAGTTTCAGCATTTTTCATCATTGTTCCACAATCTTTATTCAATTTTTTTTGTCTCCATTATTTTAAAAATTTTGTACAAGTTTCTTTCTACTTCTCCATCTCCTATTCTTCTTGACATATCTTTTGTTTTTTTTATATCAAAGTCTCTCATGTTTTCTAAATATTATTATTACTTTTTCTTATATATCATTCGTTATTTTTTCATAATTATTTTAAATTTCTATATGCAATTTTGTTTTTTTTTTGCTACTCATGAACATGATATTGAAATGGGCTACACAATAGGAGGTAGCCCTCTTCTTTCCCATAATCCCCTCCCGTCCATTCCAGGATTCGAACCCAGGATCTCCCACAAGAAGTCCCAAGTTTTAACCACTGGGGTGTCCCCTTGGGGACTATGCAATTTTGTTGGCCTTTTGTTATATAATACTATTAAGTTTTACAATTTTTTCGTTATGTTCTTTGATTATGTACTCAATGATTTTTTTTGTTAGCATATATTGTATAATACCTTGATAATGATGATTTTGTTTTTGTTTCCTATTTAAAAAATCTTTCATTGCAAGTTTAATTTTTTGTTGGCCTCCATTGCAAGTTTAATTTTTTGTTGGCCTTCATTGCAAGTTTAATACATTGTTATATATGATAATTCGTTACTTTTTTATTGTTTTAACATTAATTAATTTTAGATCTATTTTTACTTTTCGTCTTTTTGATATTATTTTCATATCATCAACGTCTTCAACATTTCAACATTATTTTTTGTTGGTTGATTTTTCAATTACATACTCTTGACAAAACACACACAATCCCTTTTATATCATTGTACTCTCTTTGCCAAACTTCCGTCTTATTTGTAAAAAAAAAATTGAAATGGTTTAAAATAGTATATTATACATAATAATTGATAGAATTCCGTGCATATGAAATAGCAATACTTATTTTTCATTGGGAAAGAGTTAAAATGTGCTAAAAATATGTTTAATTAGTTTCGATAATTGTATCAGATATTCCTTTCTCTTAAGCAATTTTCAGGCCATCAAAAGCAAGAATACATGGTTGTACTAATATTAAATGGTTTTTATCTTAATTTAATTCTTCAAAAAATAAGGTAAATTAGAAAAGAAAAACAAACTTTCCTATTATAGTTCACTTCCTGATCCTCCAATTAAAAGCAAGAATATAATCTTCCTGTCAAAATTAAATCAGTTATGACCTCATAATTAATCAAATCAACGGTCAATTAATAATTATTTTTCAGTAATTTTATGTTACATATATAAACAATCAATCATAAGTAATAGTGGTATCATCAATCAATTAACTTCTAAATAAACTTGGTCAAAATTAGTTGTGATTAATTTACATCATGATAATTGATTAAATCAAATATATAATCAATCAATAATTACTCATCTTCATAAATAAGTGTATAAGATGATACTCTCTTTGTTACAAATTATTTCTCACTTAACCGAATATGTGGGTATTATTAAAAGTGGTTGAATTAGTTAAATGAACAATGCTTTCTAAATTTAGCATAAAAAATTGCGCCAAAAAATATTAGCCCCAAATAATCTTTTTATTTCCTCTCTCAATAATAACTGTAAACATGTTTTCAAAATCATTTGATGGTGTAAATTAGAAATATATATCTTAATTAATGTTATCTTAATATTCTAAGGTGACAAATAATTTGGGACAAAGATTAGGAGAGAAGTGAGAAATATAATTTGGGGCGAAAGGAGTATCCAAAATTTTAATGTTATGTTTGGTAGTAAGAAAAGAAATCACATGGAAATAGGGAAGGAAAGGCAATAGAAAGGAAGAAAAAAGAAAGGTATAAATACCACTTTGCACCCTTAAGTTTGTACGGATTGTCACTTTGCCCCCAACTTTTTTATTTTGACCAAAACGCACCCTAAAGTTTTATTTTTGTGCCACTTTGCACCCTCTGTCCGATAGGACAAAACAAATCGATCGCGGCGTCCGACGTGGCATGCCACGTGGATAAAAAATGACACGTGGCATGTATCCTTCTGTGCACGTGGCATGCCACATGCCCTTTTTTGAAACATGTGGCATGCCACGTGTCACTTTTTGGTACATGTGGCGTGACATGAGTCACTTTTTGGTACATATGTCACAACTTTTTAGTACATGTGGCGTGCAACATGTCACTTTTTGGTACACGTGGCGTGTCACGTCGGACACCGTGATAGAATCGTTTGTCCTACCATGACGGAGGGTGCAAAGTGGCACAAAAATAAAACTTTAAGGTGCGTTTTGGTCAAAATAAAAAAATTGGGGGTAAAGTGGCAGTCCATACAAACTTAAGGGTGCAAAGTGGCATTTATGCCAAAAAAGAAAGTTACACTTAACTTTTATTGTTTGGTATGAAGGATGAAAATTAAAAGGAAATAAAGTCATTAATGACATGAATTTGAAACAATAGGTATTAATTACTTTTTCCTCTTATTAAGAACTTGATTTGATTACAATTGGAATTAATTACTTCTTCCTCTTATCAAGAAATTGATTTGATTTGAATTTTTTTCAACCCAAAATCAATTTTTATTAATGTAATTTTCATTAATTAGGTTTATTAAAAAATTTTAAAAGTTTTTAAGGTTTCTTAAAACTTTTGAAGCAATGTTTCTAAAAACTTTAGTAAGCTACTAAAAAGTTTAAGAAGAGAATATCAAAAAAATCTAATAAGGTTACGAAAAAGTTTAATGATATTCTTTAGAAGCTACTATAAAAATAGTGAGATTAGTAAAAGATTTTAACAAGTTACCAAGTAAAAGGTTACTAACAAGTTACCAAGTAAAATGTTACTAACAAGTTTAACAAGTTTTTTTTTTCTGGATACATTAATCATAAAAAGTTTAACAAGATTTACCTATGTGGTTAAAAGATGAACATATTTCAAAATAAGTTTTTTGAATTGTTTTTTCATCCCCGGGCAACGACCGGGTTTTAAACTAGTTGATAGCTAAAAGCTAAACGGTTGGGGTCTACAAAACCAAAGTGTAATTAATGTCAAAGTGTTGGGATCTTGTACTTGGCAACTTCTCAACAATCTCAGTTTTTCATTTTCATTAATGAGATTAGCTTATGAAATTTGTGATAATTATGTTCTCATCTCATGCATTTCTTAATGCCTATGAATATGATTGCGATAGAGCATCATTTCGGTCCAAGCATCAAGCAACTTTATCGTATATATGGAATGAATTTGGGTGGTGGGGACGAGGGTCACATGGAACTTGGCAATGATTTAAGCATGGGGTGGTGAGACTGAGAAGAGTAAAGGGGATAAATTGATTGAAAGACAAAAACCAAACTTAACCTTTTTTCATGAGGTTAAAAAAATACACGATCCCATAATGGACGAGTTTTTTAATACTAACCATAGCAATCAAACAGCATCAAGTTGGATTAACTTTTGGCCACATCTCAAATTCTAAAAGAGGCCCGGCCAAAAAAAAAAAAAAGTTATAAAAGAGGATCAAAAAGCTAAAGATCCTAAGAGGGGCTATGACCCACAAACAAAATTTCAAAAGCCGACAATAAACTTATATTGCATTAAGGGGGCTGGCATTTGTAGGGAGACTCTTTAAAACAAACAAAACAAGCCAGTAGATGAGATCAATTACAAACAAGGTAACAAAAATAACCAGGCAAGGCAAGCAGTGTAAACTGTAAAGTAAACAAGGTTCAAGTTGTGGAGTTGCCCAAACTTAACTTAAGTCCAAAATTCTTTTACTCGAATGGCCTGTCTACGGTCAGGTCCATTTAATTCCCAACTGTTACTATTTGCTAACCTGGGCTTCTTATTTCTAGCCCAACTATGTTTCCCAGGCGGGCCGATAACCATGTCACTTGAGTCTCGAGGGATGTTGCTTTCTTCTATTTTTCTATATTTTACTATTTAATGTCAAATTTGTTAGGTTCAAATTTGGGTAAAGTAAGCTCTTTTGGTTAGACACAATTATATAATCCAACAAGTTTTTCTTGTAACTACTCCGTGGTAGGTGAAGATTTTAGATGATTTGCAATTTAATATACCAATACCAAATATAGAGAATTCACTAAACTTCATTGGTTCAATTTCATGGACAATCATGAACTTTTCAGCTTTTCTCAAGGTGGATAGTGATGTAACATCTAAACTTTATAGTATGTGGCTTTTAGACACATAAACTTTGCAATCCAAACCCAGCCATTATTTTGTTTATTTATATATGGGAATGAATGAATTCAAGTCATACTCAATATAATAATGATAACAATCTTTCTTTTTGAATAATATAATAATCTTTTTATTTTCTCTTTAAATGTTAAATGTTATTAAGGGCTTATACATACATAGCAAAAACCAACATATTGAAAAAAAAAAAAAGAAGAAGAAATTTTCACTTTCTTTTTTGTTTAATGAAATTGCTCTAAATAGAGAAAAATTGAGTTGGGTGGAGATTGCTCTAAAAATAGAGAAAATGGCAAGTTAAACTTGATGATACGTATTTGACTTTCTTTTTCCTAATAAAAGGCAAATTTAATTAAAACTTAATTATTGACTTTTATTTACGTGATGATTTTGATTAAAAACACCACGTCAGCATAAATATTAACAAAACAACAAGCGAATCTCAGTCGTTAGGCACGCGATAAAAACTCGCGTGAGGCTAACGCCATTAAAAGGTGCCGGCATCCAATGGGATCTTTCTATTCTTTTCTTTTTCCCTTTCTTGATGAGTTGATTCCCTCATTCCAGGAAGTGAACAACACGCACCAAAAAACACACACTCTTTCTACCACACTTTTTTTTTTAATTAAATTTATATACGACTACTTTGTGTTTGTAGAGTGGTCTCTCTCCGGCCAGTTGATTTGGAAATTTCACCGGCTCAGCCCGAGTCACAAACTCATAACACTCAATTCATTCAGTTAGAGACGAAGACAGTCAATCTTCTGACACCAAACAATAAGAAAAACACTCTGTTTTCTGCGAAAATCTAGGGTTTCTCTTCCAGCTCTAGCTGCAATCATGAGCTCACTCGTGCAAGTAAACATTTTGATTTTTGTCAAACTCGATTAAGACTTTTTTTTTTTTGGTTCTGATTTATATTTGATTTGATTTAATTGATCATCAGTTTCTTGTTTTTGTCTCTGAAGGGCTTTTCCAAGTCTCTGGCCATGACTGTGCTATCGGAGATTGGCGACAAGACGTTCTTCGCTGCCGCGGTTAGTCAAAGCTCATATTTTGATATTGATATTGATTTTCCTTCTTTTTCTTTGTTTTCTTTTTGTTTGTTAAATTTTGAATTTATATTTATGAGACTGGAAGTTAATTCTATCTGACATATAGATTGAAAAAAGACATAATTGAAATTGAAATTGAATTGTAGATATTTTGGTGATGGACAATTTTCCTCCTTTGACGGTCATTGAGCTTGTTTACCCTTTTTCTTATTCGATAATATTATAAATGAATTTAAAAACCAGTCTTATTGTGTATGTGTGTATTAAGAAGAAAGCAAGAAACTGGACATTTGCTTTGTAACATAGTACTTATTATTATTTTTTTTGATCAAGTAACATAGTACTTATTTGATTAAATAATAGTAGTACATTTTAAAATTGCTTAAAAAAATTAAACGTTTGGGGTGAAATTTTATGGGTGGAGATTGTATACTTAAAAGAAGAAAAAGGGAAACAAAGGTTTACATTTATATGGTTGTATTTTGAATGAAAAACTTGAGTTCAGCTGCTTCATTAGTACAATTGCAAATGGCCCACCTGCTCAAGGATGAATTTTGGTTTAAAAGTTTAATAGCTTGAATGATGAACTTTCTAAAATCTTGCAATTTACTTGTTTGAAGATCTTGGCAATGCGTCATCCAAGGAGGCTCGTCTTGTCTGGGTGCCTGTCAGCTTTAATAGTAAGTGTTTTTCTCTCCTCTTTGCACAAATCCTGTTAATTCAGGTTCAATTTGTTAGTTTTCTTGTATTTTTTGAGCCTCACGATTGTTTAAAACATTTCTGATCTTTAGGTAATGACTATTCTTTCGGCTGTTGTTGGCTGGGCTGCTCCAAATCTTGTAAGTGGTTTGGTTGCTGTTTGAAGAATGGCTTCTGCATGTGAATTGATTATGATTTCATTTAAAGAACTGAACAATGACACCGAAGGCCAGATTTGGTTAATTCCAAGCAATATCTAGTGAATTTAGTTTATTCTTGGTCCCTTTTGCTTGGAAAAATGGTAAATAGATGAGAGTAGTAAGTGTTTGGATGAGAGCTGAATTGAAGTCATCAACTTGATTCATCCATTCTCTGTAAATTTACATCTTATCAAATGCACTTGAGATACTTTAACGTGGAAATGGCTTATTTGGAGCTACTCTCTTGTGATAGAATGATGCCCTCCTAGCATCGATAGTTTTTTCAAATCCTATTTGGCATTTTCTGATGTGGTTCATACATAGATGGCAGTTAAAATCATTAGTTTGCTGGAGATGGTTTTAGTATATTAATGGCATCTTTTGCCTGTACATATGATATCGGGCTACAGAATGGAAGGTAGTGTATGCTGACTGGAACTTAATGCTGTGGTTCATACAGTTGGAAGTTAAAATTAATGCTGTAGTGTATATGCTTTTATCAATACTTCGATTCTTGAACTCTTCTGTGCAAAAGTGTGAGGCCCTTTGTTCTGAACATGCATCATATCTCAGTCTGCTTGGATTATTAATCAAATTTAATTATGTATTATAAGCCATCTACATGTACAATTTAAACTTGTATGGACATGCTCTCATTCTGTTCTTTATGATTTTAAATTATGCAGATCTCTAGGAAATGGACTCATCACATAACAACAGTGCTATTTTTTGGATTTGGGTTGTGGTCTTTATGGGATGCATTTATGGAGGATGGGTAATGCCTTTATCTCTTTAGTCATTTCCATTACAATTATATTGTTTGCACAGGCATGATTTCTATATATCATGCTTAGGTAGGGTAAACTTTTTTCTTTTACTTTTAATCTATCATGTTGTGATCTAACCATGTTTTGGAAACAGGGAGGCTGAAGAATTGGCTGAAGTTGAAGCAAAACTGGTAGACTTTACGCTTGTAATGAATTTCATGGTGTTTGACTTGACATTATCTAAGCTTAGCATTTTGTTGTGTGTGTGTGTGTGTGTGTGTGTGATTAGGATGCTGACTGGAAGAAGGCCAACGCAGGAACAGTCAAGGAGAGCAGTAAGGTACAGTAGCAACAGCATATCTCACAAAATGGAATAGTGTTTTCTCCATAGACATGCTCTTTCAATGCTGGATTTATTTAATTAGAATATCTTTATGATATTTGATAATAAAAAATCAATTTGTGCACCATGCCCTACATCATATTTGATAATTTGAAGCTATAGGTTTCAATAACCATTTTAAGGTTCTGAAGACTTTCAATTGTTTACAACGTTTCCAGGCTGACGAAGACTTGAAAAAGGAGAGGCGACCATTTCTCACACAGTTCTTTTCTCCAATTCTTCTGAAGGTTATAATTCATATACCCTATTAACTATTCATTTGAACCTTGATAAGCATGCATTTACTCAAATTATTCAACTGTGCCTCTTTTTCAGGCCTTTTCCATCACATTTTTTGGTGAATGGGGCGACAAGAGCCAGGTAAACTTTATAATATGAACTGCAGATATCTGTCTCCTCTATAGCAAGTTGCTGGTGCGTCTTCATTATTTTGGACTTAAGTACATTACTTTCGGTCTTTTCAGCTTGCTACCATTGGGCTGGCTGCAGATGAGAACCCATTTGGTGTGGTTCTTGGTGGCATTGTGTAAGTTATACTGTTTCATATCTCAACGTTTTTACTTAAGCAATGATATTTCCTACCTATTTTGAAACCACTCTCTATATGAGTTCAGATGATTGGCTTCTTTCATATATGCTGATTGGTCTTGTTCTTTTCTTTTTTTCAGAGGACAAGCATTGTGCACCACTGCTGCTGTACTTGGAGGAAAGAGTCTGGCATCTCAGATATCTGAGAAAATTGTAATTCAGATACCTACATTTCTGTCTACCCTCATGCCACAGTTACGATATGCATATTAATTTTGTGAGCAACATATAAAATAAAACCTAGTTTTTGTCATTTTGATGCAGGTTGCACTCTCAGGTGGTGTTCTTTTCATTGTTTTTGGAATCCAATCCTTCCTCTCAACAGTAGAGTCTTGATGAGTTACCATGGTCAGTGCCTCTTTTGATAACAGTTTTATACCTCTTTTCCTGGCTGATAGACATGCATAAAGCACAAAAGGCAAACACCCCTCATCCTTTTCAATACTATTGTCCTCGAATAAGAGTATTTGCATATCCAAACAGGCACAAGTCCTCCTGCATGCTCAAACAGGCACATGCTGCAGTTGGATGTTTCCCAATGTGCAGTCTATAATGTTTATTTTTCGTTGTGCTTGTTGTGTGCAATCAGGGATCGCAAATAGGTCAGGTGAATCAACAAATATCACATGCTGTCATTCTCATGTTCCGACTCATGGAGTACAATTGTGCACTGGAGAACGGAAGTGAACTTTTCAGTAGGAGTTGAGATTTATTGGAAGGATGATGAAAGCTATGTGATGTTGGCAGCAGCAGCTTTGACAATGCCAAAATTCTAATTTATACCTTCTTTTTTAGAATATTTGGATTTTACTCACAAATGGGGAAATATTCTTTATCTTCATAATATAGTTGTCTCTCTTTTCCTTTGGAACAAAATAAGAAAATACATACATTAAATTTACACTACTTTGCTCTCTCCTCAAGTCTGGAGCATAAATAAACCTCTTTTAGAAGAAACAATTGGAAAAGAGGTTTTCTTTTTAGTTTTTTCTTATCCAAAAAGAAAAGGGAAAAAAAAAAAGCCTCCTCCGGTCAAATTGGTTAAACTCTGGACTAAAATCGTATACCCGCTGGCCGAACATTCACCGGTCATGTTTTAAAAACTTAATTTAAGAAGTGAAAAAGAAAAGAGTAGAAAAAGAAGCGAC
Organism: Corchorus capsularis; assembly: GCA_001974805.1. NCBI lineage: Eukaryota > Viridiplantae > Streptophyta > Magnoliopsida > Malvales > Malvaceae > Corchorus > Corchorus capsularis. The sequence continues at coordinate 33,417 of AWWV01008484.1, forward strand.
TGTAGCTGAAAAGCAACACTGTTATGATCGAAAACCATGTCGACGACGACCCTTAACTTTGAAGGCGTTATAAATAGCTTTTCAAGATCAGATTCTCCGATTTTACGCCTTTATTAGGTAGTATTTGACATTGACGCAAAAAAGGAAACGAAAAACGAAAGATACGTACGGAATAAAGAAGTCTTAGTATTGATATTTCCGGTACAAGTCCTTGGTACTCTTCAACTCTATCAAACTCAAGTCTCAAAACAGGAACAGAGTTGAGTTAAGGTTGTGAGATTCTTGAGGGCCCACTTCTTGCACATGTGTAAAATTTGGTTTCGTTGTTTAAATTTGTTTATATATTGTCTTACGTATTTTTAGTAGGTACATTTTGCTTCTTGTCTTATGTTAATTGTAATGTAATGTACCTGGCTGGTTGCTTACTGGCTGAGGATGACGATGAGATTTCCCCAGAAACCGCCTGCCCACATCCATTCTTCACAAGAATTGAGGCATACTTTCTTTATTACTATAATAATAATAATATAAAATGCCGCTGCCATTGTCTTCTCTGTTTCGAAATCCCATTGAACTCATTGGGAGCGAAAGAGACTCAATTTCTAACACCCGAGAAAGAAGAAACCTTTTCAGCTTCATTTGGAACTATGAGCTCACTTGTGCAGGTTTTTTAACACTTTATCAAGTCTGTCTTTCAATCCTCATTTAACTTTTGTTTACTTCATTTCATCATCACATTCTTTTTTTTTCCTGGTTTCCTAAAGGGCTTTTCCAAATCTCTAGCCATGACTGTGCTATCGGAGATTGGCGACAACACATTTATCGCTGCTGCGGTTGGTCAAAGCTAACTTTTATTCTATTTTCCCCTCTATTTAGCTGACCTTTAATACTAACCAATTCATGAGTAAATGAAACAACCCTTTTTCCTTTTGTAGCTTTTTTACTATATTGATCAAGGTTTTCTTTCTTAATTTCGTGATTTAGAATTAGAACGTATTGGTTCAAATATCTTCCACTTACACTCCTTTAATAAATATAAATATATTGTGCTGGTGGTTGAAATGAAATTCCAATTTACTTTGTTTCATTTCAAGATCTTGGCAATGCGTCACCCAAGGAGACCTGTGTTGTTAGGATGCCTGGCATCTTTAATTGTAAGTCATTCTTTTTCCCCCTTTCCTACACACATAATATCCTAATAATAAATTTCCACCATGAGTTATTTAATTGAAATTGAAATGTTACTACTGGTCTTAATTAGGTGATGACTCTTCTTTCTGCTCTTGTTGGCTGGGCTGCTCCAAATCTTGTAAGAGCTTTGATTGATTGCTCTGAGTCTGTTTGAAACATCCATTTTAATTTAATTTGTTTTAAAATGACCTGAATCAACGATACAGATCTCTCGCAAATGGACTCATCACATAACAACAATGCTTTTCTTTGCATTTGGGCTCTGGTCTTTATGGGATGGATTTATGGAGGATGGGTATACCACTTTTGTTTTTTTTTTTTTTAAATTCTCCTTGACATGATCATATTCATTTGCATGCTTACACACACAAAATTAACAGGGATGATGATGAAGTGGCTGAAGTTGAAGCAAAACTGGTATGGTTTTCCCCTGCAATTATTATAATAACTTTCCTCATGTATACCTTCAAATGTTCCTTGTAACTTTACCTTATTATTATTGGCATGATGATTAGGATGCTGACTTGAAGCCTAACAAAGGCAAAGGCAAATTCAAAGAGGTAACCAAGTCTTACTCAAGTTCTTTCTTGTATCAAAATGCATTTCATTTGATCCCTCTTTAATTGTTATATTGCATATTAATTCCTAATTGGCAGCAGCAGGTCAATGATGAATCCAAAAAGGAGAAACGGTCATTTCTCACGCGCTTCTTCTCTCCCATATTTTTGAAGGTTAATTTATAATAATACTTTGTATTTTGCATCTTGGTGACCCCTGCAATGCATTTCCTCAAATGGTTTTTTTGACAGTGCCTATTTTGCAGGCATTTTCCATCACCTTTTTTGGTGAATGGGGGGACACAAGCCAGGTATGTTATATATTTGTGTCTCTAGTGTAACAAGTCAAATTTGCTTCTTCATTACCAACTGAACTGAGGGTTTTATTGTATATCTGTTTCAGCTAGCTACCATTGGTCTGGCTGCAGACGAGAACCCAATGGGCGTGGTTCTTGGTGGCATTCTGTAAGTTATTTGTTTCTACTGAATCAATAGCGTATATACATATGATTCCATTTTAATGTCTTTGATTAATGTTTGTGTCCATTGTTCAGAGGACAAGCATTGTGCACCACTGCTGCTGTCCTTGGAGGAAAGAGCTTGGCATCTCAAATCTCTGAGAAAATTGTAATCTCCATCCATTTCTATTTACCTACTATATATTATATTATATTATATTTATATGCCACACCCGAAATTATCCTTTAATTGCAACTTATTTCTTTTATCATTTTGATACAGGTTGCCATCTTGGGTGGACTTCTTTTCATCATTTTTGGAATCCAATCCTTCCTCTCCCCAGTAGAGTCATGATCATATTACCAATGGAGTGGGATGTTTGGAAGATTGTTCTTCACTTGTTCCATTTTGCCACTTTGGGCAAGCTTACCGATCACAGCATGCTACTTCATCTAGTTTACTTTTGTCTCTACTCCTATTGCTGTAATTTTTTCACCCGATGTTCTGATATACTATTCTACTTTAACTTTGGATTTTGCTCATTCTCTTCTCTCTACCCTCTAGTTAACAAAACTAGCTTAAATTATAAGCTACATAAGTAAATTCTTAAAAACGGTTCAACTGATGGCGATATTTTACCTTGCTACTAATTCAGTAATCGACTTCATCCTTCTGGCTTTTAAACTTTGTTCAAAATCAAAATCACAATGTAAACTAACAAGGAAACAAAAAGAAATTTAGTTATTATCACCAACATTGTGGACTTTCATTCCATTCATTGCCTTTTTGGCTTTTCCCTTTTATCTTTTCTTGTTTAGAGTTGGAAAATATAACTCTCAATTCGTTCATTAATGGCAGTGAGTCATCAAACAGAAAACTTTACAATAGTGGATTAGGTTCACATATTTTGAAGATTTAATTTTGCATCTTTAGGTGTTTCAAACAAGGAAAACAAAACAAGTAATCGAAAGCTCTGACGTTTTATAAAACTATATACTCCTCCATAAGTAAAACATTCTCTCGGACCATTTCCTTTCTCAAATATGCATCTAATGCATAGTGAAGGTAGGTGAAGTCGTGAAGACATTGACGTAGAAGAATAACTGGACACAGTTTGTCATGGCTAGGCACTTGGGCTATTGGTTGACATTAAATTTGTAAAACCAAAAATCTAAATAACATTATGGTATCGGGTCCATCTGAGACGTGTCCTGTTCCTGGTCTTTCTTCAGTTTCGATTTGCCATATCCACATTTTTGTTCTTTTTTGTTGATTTTTTTAACTTGTCAATTCATTCCAAATTGATTAGTATATACAAAGACAAAGGTTCAGGGTGATCGAAATGGAACATGAACAACCATTGCTTGAGTAATAATTGAGTAGTAAATGGAGCCACCTTTATTCAAAATCAGTACCATCCATCCTCCTGTCTACAATTTCGACCATAGGATGTTTGTCCAGGGACATATTATAAGAGAACTACTGAGATATACACCATCTAACACTCTAAAAAGGGTATATTTAACAGTGATGATAAAGCCAAATGGTCTTACTAGAGTTGTCTGACTTTAGCAACCACCACTCGCGGGTTCGATTGAACTCAGAAGCCCGTTCCCCCTTAGCTGCATGCAGTGTTCTTCCGCATCAGCCTGAGTACATATAATCACCACTGCCATGCCATTGTAGTGTGCTTCTTGCATGATATTAACTGCATTGTCAAGGGACATTCCGGGGATAACCTTCATCAGTACTTGGACAACATATTCTCGTTTATTGAAGTTATCGTTGTGCAGTATGACTCGATATGGTGGAGCAATCTTTCTTGATTTCCTGAGAAAGTCAACATAACCACAAAACTGGTATAAGAGAAAAACTAAACTCTGTGGTTAAAGAAATACTAGAAAACAGGTAAAGCAAGACTATTTGTGCCAATGCATTTTAGAAGAAATATAAGTTTTATTCATTAACAAAATAAACTTAATTGAAGAATCCCAATTTAATTATCAGACACAAGACAAAAGCGACACACAACCAGACATGAGAATTGGAATTTCCTTGGTTTGCAATTGGATTTTAGATTTCAAAACGTTCCAGAGATGATGCACCCATACATATGCTCACTTTATTATACACTCATCAAGTTGATTTTGTGTGATCAAACAAAAGAAAAAGGTTTGCAGATGGATGCTACTAAAAATGGTCTGAGAAGGAAGTGACAAAAAAGGTGAGAAGAATGCTCATAAGAATATACTAATACTCAACATTGTCAAATTAACAATAAAGAGTATAAAAGACCCCTTTGAATCTGTACACATACCTTAGATCAAACTCAGATTCACGACCAGGAGTGGTTCTCTCTATAACAGGCTTATCCAGCACTCCTGCTCCTTTACCTGGTCCTGTTGTTGATATAGCCATGAGAATGCTCCGATTGGTGCATGGTCCTCTGCAAAGAGAATGTTTCTCCCCTGTTTTTCACATAGAACTGACTTTATTATAATCAATGAAAATCATTCAACCATTAGTGTATATATGTGCTCTATTCATAACAATGTAAGTTTGACTAAGAAGGAATGAAAACAGTTTGACCATTTGTATATATGCTCTTTTTCTATTTCATTTTCCATCCTCTCCTGTTTACTTGTTGAAGAAGTGGGTAGTTTTACTGGACCTAATCATCTACAAGACTACGAGATATATTAACCTCAAAACTATACAACAAATACATAGAATGTAATATCTCTGATTCAGGATCAATGACCAAAGACCTCAGTAGACATGGATGTTCCTAATGTTCAGACTCCATAACTAGCTCCCACCAACAAATTAAGCTGCCATATGGAATATGCTGAACTACTGTGCCCTAAATAAGACCATATCCACAATAAGCTCAATAAAGATGAGTTCTTTATTAGTGTTAGTTTGAACCCATATCCTCTTCTCTCTTTCCTCAACTCAACCAGCAACTTTTGCCTCGAAACCTTGTACTAAACGCAACGCAAGTAGGCAAACATAAACCTGTAAGAGAGGTCAAGGCAAAAATCTTTGCTCTTTGAAGTTGCCTTATTGTTTAGTCTTCAAAAATACCTATCTAAGCAAATAAATCCGCAGAAAGCTTCAAAATTTTCAATCTGAACCGTTAATTTGGATCATTTCATGAGTTAGTAGGAAAAACTGAAGCAAAATTTGCGAGAAACGTCAGTTAAGCAAAGCTACTACGAGTACCCAGATGAGTTTCCGATGGTTTAATTAGAGCATTATTAATTCATCAATGAAGAAAAAGTTAAAAAATTTACTTACAACCCAAAATTAAAACCAAGAAAATAAAGAAGTGAGGGAAAAAATTTGAAGAACCTGGTTTAGGATTGAAGACAGTGTTTGGTGAGAGAGTTAATCTCCCACATATCGCAGTATCCATGCCCTCCCCCTTTCTGTATCTTTATCTCGCTGCACAAATACAGTCTAGTCTCCCTCTCTGTCTCTCTCTCGCTCTTCTGTCTCTCTAATGGAAATTGCTTTCCAACCACTGTTTTTTTTTTAATTAAAAATGTTTGGGGAAATTGATTTTTTTTTTCCTTTTTTAATTTTTTTTATTTGGTCGAGGAAAATGAAGAAAATAAAAATTTGATGAACTAGTGGTGGTTTATTTATGGCCTTGTAAGTTGTACTTGTAGGCGTTTGCTTATTTTATTTATTTATTTATTTCTAATCATTGCCAAATTTAAATTACTCCAAAAACGACATCGGTTGACAACTTCCTTCATTTTCTTTTTTGTTTTGAAAACCAACAAAATATTTTGATTTTTGATGCAAAAGATGTAAGGATTATTTGATTTCCACACTAACGACTGCTGTCTACTGGGTTGGAACTTGGAAGGAAGGAGTAAAATGCTTCTTGAGCAAAGTTTTGAGGTTTGGTTTTGTAAATAAAAAAAATAGGTCTAGGAGAACTTTTTGATTTAAGGATGACAATTGACATGATTTAATTTCAAATTAGTCAAAGATCTAATAATCAATGTGGTTATCGGGTACGGAAATTCATATTGAAAAAAAAAAAGCTTTAACATTCAATCATTAATTTTGAATAATTGTTGAATTAAGTGTATATACTAAAATATATATAATCAAAAGAATTGTAATGGAAATTAGTAGCAACCAGAAATTAATAAGATGGTTAATTTCATATTTAATTTTTTTTGTTCAAATTAATAATTTTTGTGTAGATCATTAACCAGATTAAGGGATACAAATTTATAAGTTTTATTTGTACTTTGATTTTTTTTTTTTTTTTTTAAAGAAACCTCCCAATTATGTTTTATTTAGCATATAGAAATAATCTGTCACTGTCTTCAATTCAAGAACCAGTCCACATTGAAAAGAAAGAGGAGGAGAATTGAAATACTAGCAGTAGTAGGAAAATGAGGAAAAATGATGGGATTTGCATTGTTCCATTTTATGCTATTGCTTGCTGAAATTGAAATACTTGCAGAACTTACAACTCCAACATATAAATTACTAGGAAAAGAAACTGATGAGTTGATTACAACGATATACTTAATTAATATAAGCATTTCATGTATAAAAGCTATATGTTGAAGCATCGGCAATGATATTCCTTAAGCCACCGATTGTTGATGCCAGCATGATGAACAGCCCAATGAATATGCAGCTCTGGAATGCACAGAAAAATTAGAGAATTGTCAGCAAATTATTATAAACTAAACAGTTGTTTTTCAATGAAGTTTTATACTATATATTTAGAGTAGTCTTGATTGATTACCCAATTGATGAACCATTTGAAGCTGAATCTTTTGGGTTTCTTGATGACAAGCCACATTATACTGGGAAGCTGCAACAATGTTCAAGTGAGTAATTACTAATTAAGGAGATAGAATATTATGAGAGAATTAATTGAATGGCAAGAAAGAATTAAGAGGAAATTAGGCAATTACGAAATAGGAAGTGGGAGCAAAACCAAATCCACCAAAGAAACCCAGAAGGTCTCCAAAGAAGGGGAAAGTCACTCCTACGAACAGGGTAAATGCTACAAGTATAACCAACAGAGCTCAGTGAGAGAGTTCATAATTTACAGTTAGAGTTTAAAGTATATATTAAATCAATCAGACTGACCAACATAGGCAGATCGAGTTATGAGTCTCAAAGCAATTCCTGGTGGGAAGTTGAGCCTTTTGACCATCATTCTTTCCAGCAAGTCAAACACAGGCATAGCATAAACCTGGTAACTTCCAATGACATGAACCACCACCATTAGGTTTGCAGAGGCAATGAGCCATCCGGGTTTCTTGAGTGCCATGAGCACATTATCATCAACATCTTGTCCAAACGCCCAATACCCTATCATGGCTACAGGGAAATAGCATATAGCATTGATGAAATAGGCTCCCACTGCACCTTTCCACATTGGTATTTTGGAAGGCCTTTCTGGAGTCGATGGAATTGTGGCCTGAATTTCAAGGGCTACTGCATGCCCAGCAAACGCAAACGATATTTGACCCAGCGCGTTGAACACTCGGAACATGTAATCCGTTGGGCTTGTGCTTTTGTACTCATAGCTCACATTATCAATCTGACCATGACCCAAGCAACCAGCCCACGCTATGGTTGAATAACTGCATTCACAATTAACAAGCACACTTTCTTCAAATCAATTCTAACTTCATCTTGCTGTTTTTGCTGTATTTCTCATTAATAAAGTAGTATACAAGAACACCCTATATAGCTCTCTTTACTTTGCCAATTGCCATCATCAGTAACTAGATTTGGTTCTCAATAAATGTCTGTCAACAGGTGAGGGTGGGACAGAAAAGGTTATTTATATGCATATGGTAATGGTACCAATCAATCAAAAGTTGTTCACGGGCACAACACAACACAACACAACCCCAAACCTAATAAAGCAGTGGGGCTCTGCTGATGGATTTTGCCTTTTCACCAAACATTAATATGGTTGCTCTTTGCTTTCACAGACTTGTTTTTTCAAAATTATACTATAGTAATCACTTAGAAAAAAAAAAAGTTGGATTAGTTTCTTACTCTGGATAAGGAATACTACTAGTCTGCAACTGCAACAATTAAACAAGTGGTGGAAACCTATCTAGATCTATATATCTGGGCAGAAGCTAATTAATTAGCAAAGGGTAAAATTAAGAATAATTATAGTTTCTGACCTGAGGGACATGATAGCAGCAGCTAAAGAAACAGCAGCAACAGAATTGAAATTGGGAAGCTGAGAGAGGAAGAAGTGGATGCCACCAAAAATCAAGATCCAGTAGGACTGCTTCAGCTGTGTGCAGCTGCTACAAGCAATCTCCATGAACTTCTTCAGGCATTTCCCTCCAGTGACCATATATACAATGTCACATCCAACTTGAACAATCAGCTGCTGAGGCAGCACTATCCATCCTCCCAGTTTTGGTCCGAAAGCATATCGACCCAGGTCTATATATCGATCAAATCGAGTTCCGGGGACACACTCATGGAGTTGTATCATCTGCCACATTGTGTTTAAGGTCATCAACCAAGATAACACCAAAACCATTGTTCCTGGACCCCTATAATTACACAAAACATCAAAAACACATAATTACTCCATATAAGTTTCCCAACTTCTTAATTGGACATGTTGTGTAATTAATTGAAATGAGTTCATAAGATAAACTCCTAGGCATGCATACCATCCAAGGTAGGCCATGGCATAAGGCAGGCTGAGGACGCCTGCACCAATCATGGCCGTAACAGTGTGAAAAGTTGAGTACCACCATTTGGCTCGGCGACTTGGATCTCCTTCTACCCATTTTTCCTTGGATTCAACTACTTCCTGTTCAAATCAATTTGGCAAACACAAATTATTTAAGTTAAAAAAAAATGTTGCCTCAATGCTAGCAAGGTAGATTATTCATGCTCTCACCTTTGGAGGAGGAGAAGCTGAAACCATTTTTGCGGAGTGAAGATAGAGATATCCCCAGAATATGTGAGGGTTCAGTCATCATCATCATGTGTTTAAGTAGTGGACTAGTGGTTGATGATTGCGTTACTTCAAGGAATAATGGTAAGAAAATGACATGCCATTTACTCCAAACTCACTTTTGGGATGAATGTGGTCCTACTTTAGACCATATTCATCCCAGATATGACAGTTATTTTGGAATGAAGGGACTACTTTCTAACCCGAGTTTCTCATACAAAATAAGGCAATTATTCACTTTGTTTAACCCTTTCCATTTTTAAAAGAAATTCCATTTTCCATTTCCAATTGCTCTTGGCGTATCAACTACCCCTAATTACTAAAAAGTTATGGGTTAAAAATTCATAAGCATTTTGTTAAAATTATTCATAAAAACCCGAGTTTTTATATTCAAATTCTCCAAAACAAATATGATATGGAGAGAATCCATATATTTGCTTTTTCAACCTTTTAGAAGCATATTTTCAAAGGAATATGAGACAACTTTGGAGTACCCTTCTTTGATCTAAAGTTAACACCAAAGCTCAACAAGAAACTTCCCAAAAGGACATAGTTGGCATTTCTGCTTTTCTAATAAGCTTTTGGACTTGTAGCCAATGATGGGAAGTTTTGTTGGTTGGTGTGCTTTAGATCAATCGTAAAATCATTACTATATTTTCTTTTCCTTACTTTATAGAAAGGCCTTAGTTTCTGGAATAATGATTAAAGTGAGAAGGCTGCTAGTTTATGCAAAGTTGGTGCGTCTTTATTTTCAAGTGTCCCCTTTGGCGTTGGAGGCCGAAAGCCTACTCCAAACCACTTCTTTAGCTTACCATATAAATTAAAGATAAAATATAAAGATTTGCACTAATCTTTCATATATAATAACATTTTCGTCACTTTTACATCACAGTGATCATGGATTGAATTTGGACCTATGTCTCTTCTTATGGTTCAATATAATAATCTATGAAATAAGAAAAAAGGGTGTTTTGCTTAGTCAAACTCAAAATTATAAATAATTATTCTTCTGGCCACTGGCCCCTTGGCCTCAACTTTGCAGCAGCTCTGTGGTGAAGCTTAAACTAGCTTTGCTATCGTATAGTATTCAATGTCTACTTCATTGGGACAGGACCCCCTTTTTTTTTTTTTTGGTTGTTAGATAGAGGGATTATATTCCAACTTACACCTGCCATGTTTTCCAATTCTATGATGCTTTGGTTTATGACTAGTTCTAGTTCTCAAAATTTCAGATGATCAAATGGTATAAAAGCAACTTCTAATATAATTCCATATATATAGGAAAATCTCCTTTAACTGTATGTCATTCATTTTCATCAGCAGAACTAGGTATCCTCTGACATTATCAGTTACTATGGATGATAGATACATAAACAATTAGTGAAACCATGAATGACGACAATCCTACCTGGGATACAAAAGAGGAGGTAAATTACAGGTGGTTCTAGCCCTGCCAGTAACCAACTATGTTATACATAATCCAGCAAATTAAAAAGCTAATTAACCCATAAAGCCTCCTCCAGGCATGTTAGGTGGGGCCTGTGATGAAACTTGCCCCTGAGAAACCAACTGCGACCGGCCTGGACCTTGAACATAAGTTGCACCCATTCCTGAACCAACCATTGGTTGTTGCTGAGGCAATTGCTGCGGCTGCATCTGGGGAAGTTGTGCCTGTTGCGGCAGTTGTGGATGTTGCTGCAACTGCTGTTGCTGTTGTTGCAGCTGGGAGAGCTGCTGCTGCTGCTGTAACTGTGAAAGCTGCTGCTGCTGCTGTAAGTGTGGAAGCTGCTGTTGTTGTAATTGTTGCTGTTGTTGTGGTTGCAGCTGTTGAAGCTGATGCTGTTGCTGCATCTGTGGCAGCTGCGATTGCTGCTGTTGCATTTGCGGAAGTTGAGGCTGCTGCTGCTGCTGCATCTGTGGCAGCTGCTGCTGCTGCATCTGTGAAAGCTGCTGCTGCTGCTGTTGCATCTGTGGAAGCTGCGGCTGCTGCTGTTGCATCTGTGGTAGCTGTGGTTGCATTTGCTGGTGTTGCTGCTGTTGTAATTGTTGTTGTTGCTGATGCTGGCTAGATATTTGTGGTTTGAACACAACCATATCCTGATTCGACAGATATCTTAGCTCAACTAAAGTGCAAAGCTCAACAATTATAATAATAAAGAAAAAATAAATAAATATGTCAGAAAATTCTCACCCCAGGGAAAAGCATTCCTATCAAGCGGCAAGCTTTGTCAGAAACTGAAAGCAGCAATGTCTGTGATGGCAATTGAATTACTGCACACTACAGGAATGGGAAGCAAAAAGTTGTGTCAGAATAATTGATAGGGGAATATTTTGAAAAAATTAAACCTCAAAAACTTAATAGGGTTCCTAGAATCACTCAAAAGAGATGCATATAGAATGACAAAGTTTTTAGCTTTATCTGTGCAAGTATCAAGAAGATTCTAATTTTGCTCATTTGAGGGTCTACAAGAGTCTTCGAAGAGGCTTCTTTTTCATTTGATGTTTATTTTTGGTGTTTTCCAGGTAATGTGAAAGATTAATAACATAAGAACTTTGAAAGAATACTGTTATCAAAAAACTTTGAAAGAAGACAATCACATAAGAACTTTTGTATTGCTTCAAAGTCAAAAGTATCTTGCTACTACTTACAAGCTTTTTCTCTTGTAGCTGCCCAAGAAATCCATGCTGATTCATTGCTCTGAAAACTAAAAAATCTGCCTTCCCAACATATTGCCTGAAGTTAAACATAAACAGATAATGAGAAAATTGAAAGATTTAAAAAATATTCTTAGAGACTAAAACTCACTTGTTATTCATGTGATCTTGAGAAATAAGACGAACTATTTGCATGGTTTGCGGCCAGTGTGCTGCAAGTCTGAAAGAACAAAAACCAAAATCCTCAGGTTCTATAAACCTAGATTGGAATTAGATATACATAAATAAACATATTGGTAATTGATGAAAGACCCCAAAAACAAGGAAGAAATAGGAGGACCACTTCTATAAGAAACAAAATGAAAGCATTTTTACCAGATGTTAGGGACTATTAGGGAATCACAAAAAGAAGAAAAAAAGTTCAAAAGTTGCACAAATTAACAATAGACTCACGTTTCAGAAGCTGAGGCACTCCTATAACCCTGCAACAACAATTTAAAGCATAACATTTATGCATCAAGTTAGAAAATGCCGGTGAAATAAGTCCAATGTAAAATGTGTGGGTGAAGAAGAGTAAGAAAGTAATTTATAGAAGACATCAGAGACAAAAATTTGTAAACAAAATAAGGTGAAAGTTGAAAGTGTGTTATATGAAATATATTTGAAGTAACAACATCATCAGAAGTTTGTGAACATACTTCCAGTCTGGTTATAAAAACTGGCTGCCCCTGTCTCTGGCCAGATAAATTTCCCTGTATCAATATTCAACACTCAAGAAATATTAGTAATCCTAAGTCTATAACAATGAAGAGGCAAATGATACCAAGAGATTTGATATAAAACATAAAAATAGCAAAACCTCTCATATCACTAGTGATTCTAAAATCACACATCACACAAGAATAAAATAGCCCAAAGTACCATAGAACCTGCTGCTAGCATGACGTATGTCAAAATAAAAAATGAAAACAAACCAAGTCTACTTTTTAGACGGAATTGACAAGGAAATTTTCAAAATCTACTCATTTTCAGAAGATTTTCCACCAAAACAGCAAATGTATTCTCATTGTTGTCTACAAAAATGCCTTACATTACCTCCCAAACTTTAACATATTTGGATTGCGCTGATTGCAAAGCACTTGATGTCTGTTGTGATAGTGGCATACTAGCAGCTGAACTGTTGCTCACTCCAAGTGACTGCATATTAGATTGTACTTGTTGAGACATTCCTGGAGTAGGAATCATCGTGCCAGTTCCAGAAGAGACCGTTGATGGACCAAGACCACTCATGTTCTGACTCATGCCAACTCCACTTTGCACCATCTGTGCACCTGAAACATTTCCTTGGCTCATGCCAGGTACAGATTGGCCCATACTCACCCCACCTTGAACATTGCCCATAGGTTGTGAAATTCCAATGTTTGAATTTCCAGCCATATTAGAAGATGCAGAAGCAAATGAACTAAGACCTGAGTTTGGCGGGACCTGTGCAGTCCCTGTAAGAGCTCCTGAGCCAGTTAATGAAGTCATGCCTGATTGCCCATTAGAAAATACAGTTTGAGTTGGAGGCACAGAAGATGCCATTCCACTTGATATCATGTTAGACATATGCATGGCCACTGGAGTTTGACCCATTGACTGAAGTCCTATAGAACTTCCTCCAGTCAGAGCAGCAGAGTTCATTACCCGTGCTTGAGAAAGATTGTTTAATATGTTCACATTTGCAGCAGGAGGCACAGGACGTAATGGCTGTGTCATACCACTTACAGAAGGTTTTATTTCTTGCACATTGTCACCACTTGTTATGACCTCTTGAGTAGTTGTTGATGGTGAAGAAGTTTGCAATGTTGGGACTGCTTGAGAAGGAGCACGGGGAACCGATGGTATATGTGGATAAGCAGGTCCAGTTCCCATAGATGTTATTGTTGTTGGCTCCTGAACAATAAGAATTATGAGTCAAGACAACTTATATATCCAAACAACAACATAAAAGACCTTTTTAACTAAGATACATGAGCACTTACAACTTTTACAGTAGCCGTGGGAACACTTCCAACAGAAACTGGTTGCCGAGCCATCATAGATCCATTCGCTAAAATTCAAAAGAGAGCAAATCTTATTCAAGAATTGATCACAGCAATAACAGAAAACATAGCTGACTAATTGTCTACTGCTCATTTTCATATTTTGAAGTGGTGCATATATATCTTGCAGATCTTTAGCAGGATGAATTAGACCTGACAGAGCTAGGATAAAAAAGAAAAGAGTTCATGGTAACAACTACAGAGTTCAGCATCCAGAATAATATATATTAGTTCCCTGCTTTTTTTTTTTTCTTTTTTTTTTTGGCTAATATGCTTAAAAAAGCAGTCACGAAAACAATAAAACAAGCACACAAATCAGTCAGTCATGTCAAATGGTCAGTAAACAGTTTAAAACCATGTTCAATGATAAGTTGATTCTGCTTAAACCACCTGAAGGAACAGAAGTTGGAGGTGGCACTGTAACCGAAGTGACGGAAGCCATGTCCATTTTCACCGGACTCTGATTGGATGGCAAACTTGGTACTCCAGGCCGACTAAAAGCAGCACGGCCCTCCATAAAGTTCTCTGAAATCAAAACAAGGAACTGAGGGTTTCTACTGTTGTCAACAGGTGGATCTGGTGCTCGGGGATTTCGCTTTCCCTGTACATTGAAAATTCAGTTAGCCATGACATGATAGTGACTAAGTAAAGAAAACATAATCAAAGTTTAGTTTAGTAGAAATCTACTAAACAAACAGTGTTATAGATCTTTATTCATATGAATATTCTTCAAAAGCTGCTTGAGTAGTAAACAAATATATCCCTTAAACTTTTAATCAAAAGTTCAAGAGAAGAGACTAGTAGATGTTGGAAATTTGGAATACAGTGGTCAATATATCTAATGTAAGAGAAATAACACCCAGAAGAGTCACAAGAAAAAAACAGATTAAGGAATGCTGTCATTATTATTCCTTACAGCACTGAAGATTGCTTTTAGCTTTGAAAGCTGCTTCGGACATATGACAGATAAAGAAATTGAACACTGCAATGAAAACTTAGGGTCAGTTAACCACCTACAAAGGAAAGCCAGAACTAGGAGACACGATGAGCAAATAATTGTTAAACTACCTGACCAAATGATTTAGCTACTGTTTCAGCATCAGACAGACGACTCTCGGTCTGGGCTTCAATATTTTCAGTCTGCTCCAAATTTTGAATTTGTGGTCGATAGACTGGAGTAGGCAATGGATAAGGATTACTTGCAGAAACAAGAATGCAATGTCTTTGCCCATCCACGTTTTGTTGAGTTTGGTTTCCATTTGAAGCAACAGAAAACATCTGAGCAGTACATCAAATAATTAATTCAGCAGGATAAAATGTCAATGGACATGTCAGGCCTACATGGACAATCTGCCAGCTTTAGTCGTACTAACAATCAAGTCAATGCCCTTAACTTGTTGGAAGAAGCATCCAATTTAAGGAGGCAAATCCTAAAGCAATCTAATTAAAGAAGGCTTGCTCAAACAATTATCAATTGATAAATAGAAACTGAAGCACAACTGCACTTAGAATCAAAAAAAGAAATCTCCGTACCATCAGTGCTTCAGAAAGCCCTTCAGCAATTGCAGCATCATTGAAACCACCGCCAGCAAAAGGTATGGCTGACAGCCACTGTAAGAAGATATCAACATCTTTTGTCCACCCACTACGTTGTACTAGGCATGCTGCAAACAGTAACAAATTATTTTCGACAAAAATGTAGTTTTGATACTAATAGCCCACTGCAAGTTGGAGAAAACAACGTACCACAATATGATCCATGAGTGTTGAATGTGACCAAAGAAAGCTCAACATTAGATGTAGAAGTCTTCTGTATTTAAAAAAAAAACACAGAATTATATATGTGCGTATAAAAGGAATGCTAAGCAAGCTAGATATCTCAAACTGTCTGTAAAGATTTGCATGCTATTGTCAAGCCAACAGAAGAATTACAAACTTACAAACAGAAATTTGAAACTCTAATGGCTTCAGACAAATGCATGCTAAATTCCTCATGTAAATTTGGAGGCCTATGCTGGATTGCATATAAACATTGTCTTACAATCCACTTAGTTAATTATTTGTGAAATGCAATGTCAAGAAATGATATTGTCTTTTGCTAAATGATATTCAGTGCCTAATAGAACTGAAAATGCCTCAAATTGATGCGATGATGACCATACATTTACAGAAGGAGCTTATTAGAAAATTAGAATGAGGGAGAAAAGCCTTTTTACCTGCCCATTCAACTCCCCACTACAGAAACACCTGTGGAATTACTTAGATCCATTAGACAGGAAAATTATACTTGCCCAAACTATATTTAAGTACAAAACATACAAATGAAAATAAGCAATGGTTAACAACATAAATCCTGTGCAGGGTAAAGAGACAGACAGTATGGTGATTCTCCCCAATGAACCTCAAATCCTTCATTAAGCTGAAGGAAATTCTCATTCTCATTCGCTTTGCTAAGATTCAAGTCAAAGACTCCAAAACGGCAAAAGTGGATCCCAAAAAATCAATATAGTAAGAAGTTCTTAAGTACAGCTTTGAACAATGGGTATAGGTAAAAACAAAGGGAAAAGGCATAGCTTGGGCTAAACACGCATTTCTATCAAAATCACATGAAAAACCCTCCGCCCTCAGCTCAGAAAAGCATTTCCAAGCATCAAAACAGACCAAGAAGGCAACTTTGAGACCAAAACAATCACCATTAACTTTATACTCCTACAACTATTGATGGCTCTGGAGCATAAATTTTCAATCTTTAGTTAAAATTGAACGAGATATGGCCATAAATACACACACAGAATAATTGAGTTGATGACCATATAGAGGGGGACTAAAACAAACTAAAAACCTTTTTTTTTTTTTTGATGGGAGACAAACTAAAAACTATAGCGCCTGATAGATAATAAGAAAATTTAAATTTCCGAAAATCTGACAAGCATTGGTACCAAGTTTCACATGCAAGAATGGAAATATAAAAGAAAGTAGTTAAATTGAATAAAGGAGGAGGGAGAATGCTTTTTCAAAGCCAAAAATCGAAACTTCAATTTTCCTTAGCGAGTATTAATAAGAAGAAAACATAAAAACCAAAGTGAGAGAAAAAAGGAGGGACCTGATAATCTTATCGAGGTAATCAGAGACGACAGTGTGCCAGTAAGGACCCATGGCCGCGGTGCCTTCAACGGCGACGATCAACTGCTTCTCCGCCATCTGCTGCTTTGCTTTGCCTCGCCAAAATCTAATTGATAACAGTATCCAATTTTATTATTATTATTATAAAATAACAATAGTTATGGGCTACGGCAATGCAACATAGCGAGAAGGCACCAACTCAATGAGAGCAAACACAAATCTAAAGTCTGATTTATGTTTGCAACTCAATAATCGTAACGTTTATTAGATTTTAGAAGCCACCAGTTCCGGGGGACTTTAGTTTTATTTTATTTTATTTTATTTATTTTCTATTTTTTGATAACACACCGAGGGACTTTATGTTTTCCGGAACTATAAGCAACCAAATACCAAATTTTCCTTTTGTACATAAGTAGACTTTAAAAAAAATAAGAATAAATTAATATCCTTTTATGATAAGCAAGACTTGCAGGAACCAAGTCAAAACAAATCCAGAAAAGTTAAAAAGGTTTATTTTTGGTAATTTTGGAATGCAAATTTTAATTTTTCCCATTTTTTGATAATAATACTAACAACAAAATAGTAAATAAATTATAAAGAACATGATTGTAATTTCAAATAATAATGTTCACACTTCACAGTCACACTATTATTATATATATATAATATATAAGTAGTAGCTTTTGCAAATTATAAGGGAAAAAAGAGTTTATATTTTTAACACATGTGTCAATTAAAAGAATTACTCCATATAATAAATTAAAATAAAGTTAAAAATATGTAATATGACAAAGTAAATACTAGTATCTCATCTGTGGCTGATATATATTAGTATTTTCGCATCTTCCTATTATGGTTCTCTTTACAATTAGTATATATTATATTATAATATATATTAATATTATTACATGAAAAAAAGTATGAATTTTCTTTTATTAAAAGAAAAAAGAAATTTCCTTAAAAGTAAATGGAAAAACAATGGAGTCCAGTCCAGTCCAGTCCACATTCCAAACGGACCAACAAAAACACAAAGCCGAACCCAAAGGAAGTTGATAGTAGACTAGAAACTAGAAAGATTGTTGGTCTTGGATTCCGCGGGAGTCCAGCGGGACCCACTGGAACGAAGACTCCCGCTTCGGCCCTCCTTGTTTATATACAAATCAATCATAAATCCTTGGCAATGAAGCAATCGAAGCCAAGTAGAAAATGTCTCGATAACGACCCTGATCCTAATTTTATTGGTTTTATGGCCTTTTCTCGCAATTATTATTAACTCTTTAGCCACCTACCTATAACTAATAACTTCTTCGATCCTCTTATTATTGTCACACAAGTTTTTGTGGTCTTCTCTGCGCGTTTCATCTTTTTTTTCCCCCAATTTTTCTGGGATTATTATATGAACGTAAGAAGACGAGTTCTTAATAGTTTTCGGGCTGTGGGTTTTGTTTTGCGCTTTTGGAAAAGATGATACTGCATTATCTTCAGCCCGCGAGGCTCCAAACCAAGAAGGTAACTGATTCTTTCTTGCTTTCTTCTGGTTTTTCTGCATTCAGATTTCAGTCTCTTTGGAGTTTGGGTTAACAAAAAATTTAGATTTTTATTGGAGATTATTGATGGTACTGATCTGGAATATAATCCCTTTGATTGGGAAGCACTTTAGCAATTACTAAGTCTGTAAAGAAACTAAATTGGATCCATGTACATTATATCTTACTATGTATGATATGAACACTTTGATTTTTGACGCTTGCAGCTTAATTTTGGTTGGTTGATCATAAAACTTTTATTAGAAATTTGGGATGAGTGTCAGTTGAGGTTGAGGACTAATAAATGATGGAAACTTTTTCATAAATGATGCTCATTTAGCTGAGTAAAAGACTTTCTTGTTGTTTATTTTCATGAATTTAAAGGGCAACCAAGTAAATCATCCCTGTTTTCAAATGAGATATTTTGGGGTTGGATAAATGTTTTTCATGGTAGATGATGATTTTCCCATTCGATTACATTTAGGTTTAGGGCTGCTACTTATGTGTTTGCAATATTGGCAGCTTGTTTTTGAGGATGTTTTTTCTTCACGGGATTCTGCCACCCTTGAACATCTCAAAGAGTTGAGCGCAAGGCGCAGAGTAATTGAGGAGTCCATTAATCAGAGCAGCTCCGTTACTGAGGCTATTGCAAGAGAAATGTCTGGAGGCTTGACTTCTCGTTGTCTAAGGGTAATTTGTTAATGTTGACTAATTCGCATTCTAATTTCTGTGGAGACAGTTTCCTTTTGCACTTTAATGTTTCCACTGCTTTATGCATAAACTATTGCTGACAGACGCTTGCTTTGGGTTGCCAATCCCATTAAGTTTGATTTGATTTTATTTTCAATTCCACAAATTTGATTTTGAGGTAATATGTAATCAAAACTTGACTAGAGCAGGTTATTCTGATTTATTTTTATTATTATTGTTATGAAATGCATCAGGACCTTCAGAAACTAGAACAGTACCTACCATTGTTGGAAAACTTGATTTCTCATGTTGATGTGGTCTGCAGCAACCGGCAAGTTGTTTGTTGGATTTCAGAACTTAAGATCCGTTGGAGCAGTGCTCTTAGTTCATCCTCTTTCTTTAACCTTAGGGGTCCAAAGCTTTTTCAAATTGATACTTTGCGTTTTGAGCTTGGTATGATGCTTTACCTGTATGCTGCATTGCTCCGGGAGAGAGCCATAGAAGTTCTTCCAGCTGGTAGGCACTCACATTCTCACATCACAGCTTCAATTACATGAATTTTGTGCACTGACATTCTCACATCAGCTTTGATTACATGAATTCTGTGTTTGTAATATTCCTATTCTCTTTGCATTGTGCCAGATTTGGTGCAATCTGCCAAACTCTTCAGAGAAGCAGCTGGTGTGTTTCAGCATCTTGCTAAAGAGGTTTTTCCCTCTTTACAGTCTGTGCAGTCTGTAGAAAGGCCACCGGAGGCAACTCCATGGATGTCCACTGTTATGATCTTAATTTGCTTAGCTGAGGCCCAGGTTAGTTTTATGGCTTTCACATTCAATATAGTAGGACCTTTTATAAAAATAATTAAAAAAAAAATCTTGGCCTGAATTTTAATGTAAAAGTCTTTAACATTCAAGCGTTTATTTCTATCTTCTTCTTAAGTAATGTCATTGTCTGTTTGCTAATTTATTACAATAACAGGCTGTAACCATAAGAAAGGCTGAAGAGAAAGGAACTAGTGTTGCTCTTTTGGCAAAGCTACATTATGGTATTACAGAGTTACTTGGTGAAGCGACTGCTATTTTATATTCAAATAATGGAGAGTGCAAAGATATTTCATCACGTTTTTTGGTACACCACTTATTGCTAGAGAACCTCTTCTTTGTCATTGTTTATGGTTGCAAGAAGACATATTTTCCTCTATGAAGTAGCTGATACCATAGTGTTCTTTCATTTTGCAGGAATTTCTATCCTCTTGTAAAGCTCTACATGAATTAAGAAGTCTGATATACCTAGCAGAAGGTCTAAAGACAGCTGACCAAGTTGGAGTTGCTGTTGGGGTTCTTCGCGATGCATTAATCAATGCAAGGAAGAAAGTTCCAGGAGAAGAATCATGGAGATCCATCTTTAGTAAAGAAATTGATGCTGCTGCTGATCTGCTACGCAGACTTGAACATGAGAATGAATTTGTCTGGCATGAGAATATCCCCTGTGGTGATGAATTGCCGCTGCCACAAGGTAACAAGATTGCCAATGCTATACCTTATGAACCCAAAAGATGGGAGAGAGAACTTAGTTTCAAGATATAGATGTACATAACTTTTGTATAGGAATTCTGTCTTGATTTGGAGGGAAGGACGGTCACAAGTATCTTCAGCTTCCTCTTTACTATTTTTTTTAATTTAATTGTAGTACAACCGAAGGAAGAGATTAGGATCTGTAATGCAAAGGGCTAAAGTTATAGTGAGGTTTTTAAATGTATTTTTTTAAGGCTTTTGTAACACTTTGTAGATTATACTACCATAAGGCAGCGAACCTCTCAAAGTAGAATTGAAAAATGGTGATGAGTTTGCAAAATGGCAGCAAAGGAAAGAAGCCCTGTTTAGGTCTTCACTCTTCATTTCTAAATCCTCTCTTTTACTTCAGCTGAGGTAGATAAATTGCTCTGGGGTTTACTTTAGCCATAAATAAATTTATTTAAATTTATTTATAAAATGGATTCATTAGCCAAATTGTAAAATAAATTTTATTTATAAAATGGATTCATTAGCCAAATTGTAAGTGACACCAAACTCATCCTTGTAACATTATTTACTGATTAATAGAAATTCTTAAACTAATTTTTGAGGAGTTTATTAATTAAGTATTCTTTTTAGAACAATATATATATAAAATAAAGATAACGGTTGGGAGTGTGCCAAGTGGCGTAGTCAAAACCAGTAAGAACAACTGATTGACTTTGTTGGGCAGTTTTTCGGTTGGTTAAAGAAAAAAGCGCCCAGTTCCGACATAACACATCATAACCCCAAGTTCTCGGGTACAATATTCCAGTATCTTCCCAAAGCAAACTAAACTAGTTTCATGGCAGTTCACTGCAACTCTGTTCCTTTCTCTTGCAAAACATGGAGAAACAGAGCTCCAAAACCCTCATCCACACTTTTGCCCACCCGTCTTTTCTCAGTTCCTCCATCCTCATTTAGCCTCCATTCAGAAGCATTAAAGCTCTCAACATGCAGGTATTAATAATCTAACTGATAGTAACAATTACCCTGATTCTTTCTGTTTGTTTAAATTATGCATATATCTACTTATTGTAAAATGGTGTATTCGCTATAAAGGTGGGATAGGGTTGTTTCTGCTGTTGTTTCTGAAGAAAGTGCGATTGGGTCCAATTCTTCTGGTACTGACGTATTTAAGCTCACTTACCTAGAGGTGGGTATTCTTTACTCTTTAGTTTTACTTTTATGTTGTTGAGATGCTGGGTGTTTTACAAATTCAGTTAATTTGGACATGGAGAAGGATTTTCAAAGTTTTGGTTTGCAGGGGAATAGTTGGCTGTGGGATGTAAGTGGGGTGAGAATCTTGGTCGATCCTATTTTGGTGGGTAACTTAGATTTCGGTATTCCATTGCTCTATGATGCTGCCAAGAAATTTTTGAAGAATTTCAAGGTAACTGCTTAGTACTATCTTTTACAGATAATATATTATTGAGTTATCATTAGTTTGTTTGTGTTATTATTATATAAATAATTGAAATGCAACTAATTTCTTGCAGCTTACTGATCTTCCTCCAGTTGATTGCTTACTAATTACACAAAGTCTTGATGATCACTGCCATTTGAAAACCTTAAAACCACTCTCGGAAATGTCTCCTAATCTTAGAGTTATTGCAACTCCCAATGCCAAGCCTTTGCTGGATCCTCTTTTCAAAAATGTGAGTTGAAATTATAGTTTTATGGAGTAACTAGTTTTTCCCTGTCTTGTTGTTTAATTGGCGAATTATTTTAATAATAACATAGTATAGAATTCATTTATTCCATTCACATAGGATGATAGGAATACCAGCAAATGAGATTTGAATGGTGAAGTAAACATAAGGAAACTCAAGCCATGTTAATATCTTGCTCTGGAACTCAACTAGTTTTGAATATTCATATGTGGCATCATTAATTAGTAGAATCCGTGCATTGCATACTATGTTGCATAATGCGCCTACTCTACCATGTACCAAAATCTTTCAGGTCACATATGTAGAACCTGGTGAGGAGTCTGAAGTTGAAGGTGGAAATGGGTCCAAAGTCAGAATTGAAGCTACTGCTGGGCCAGTTCTTGGTCCTCCATGGCAACGACCTGAGAATGGGTAAAGCTTTCCGAGCTTCAACTTGGCAATGTGACTTTTAAGTATAAAGCCTTTCCTCTTAACCATTGGTACCTTATTTCTGTTAGTTTCTTATTAGGATTGAATTCAACTTGTAAGGCTTTTGCTGCAATGCAATATGTTGTGTTGATCAGGTATCTACTTGTATCTCCACAAGGCCAATTGAGTCTTTATTATGAACCTCACTGCGTATACAACAAAAGGTTCCTTGAGAATAAGCGGGCTGACATTGTTATTACCCCAGTCATCAAGCAGCTTCTTCCTAGTTTTACTTTGGTTTCTGGACAGGAAGATGCAGTCCAACTAGCCAAACTGCTGCAGGCCAAGTAACATTACTCTCAATATTCCTCAAAAATATTTCCAAGTAAAATCAATAACATTTCATCGTGCTTATGCATATATATATCCCATTTTGTAGGTTCATTGTGCCAATGAAAAATGGAGATCTTGATAGCAAAGGCTTCCTTGCCAGCATAGTTGAGTCTGAAGGAACAATGGAATCATTCAAGGTCATATTCCCCAATGCCCATACCCAGTTTGGAAAATATATAATGAGCCAAGTGTGTTTTCCTTATTGATCAGTTTATGTATGTTGCTTTTCAAATGCAGGAGCTCTTGCAAAAGGAACTACCAGATGCACAGGCATTAGAGCCCACCCCCGGCGTGCCATTACAAATCCCTGCTCCTTAAACCTTCCAATAAACTCTCACATTTGATTTTTTACAGACAAATTGGTAAGCAAACTGTGTATATGATCAGATAGTAGTTTATACTTCATAGTATATGAAATCGTGCCTTTTGCTGTTATATGTTATGGGCTGCATTATGCATAAGTCCATTGAAAGTCAGGCCCAGACTGGGTTACGGCCTGTTTGTGAAATTCTGGGCTTAAAAAGGAATATGGATTGAGTACCAAACTAGTAAAAAATAAAAATATCGACCTTGGTACTCTGTTTTTTGTGGCGAAGAAAGAAGTTGGTACCCTGTTTCAATTCAAACATGTTGAATTGGATTTGAATGAATAAAGTCGTGTCGTGTCGGCATGAATCGTGCTTTTCTCTCTGTTCACAAAAAGTCTTCAACTGACTTTTCTCACTGAATCTTGCTCATGTAATTTCAATGTACTTCCTTCTCCATCAAAAAAATGTCAAACAAATTTTAGCTTAAATATATAAGAGCGCCTTGACTTTCTGAACCTTTTGATTAAACCAATTCTTAAAGCCTCATGTCGATATTGATTACTTTATACTCCTTCCGTTTCATATTATCTATCAACTTAAAACTGATTTTATTACTAAGAGTCAACACTGGGTTTGGTGGTAATCAATCTCATTCTCTTGTTTATGGGATTGTAAGAGCAATTGTAATTTGTATATATTATAATTTTTTTTAAAAAAAAAGAAAGTAGTGATTAAATCTAATGGACAAATACCCAAATTGGCCACTTTGCTAATCTCACTCAAGTCAATGTCAAATTGAACCAACAGACTTTTTTTTTTGGATCAAAATCAGACTTGGTTTATAATCACAGAATAGAAATCATATACGTGTATAAGTTGGTAATGACATACAACGCAATATTCCTCTCATCTATAATCATCTGTTTCTCATTCTTAGCAATTCTTTATTACAAATCTCTCGATTTTCAATAGTTATATTGGATTTCATCTAATCTAAATTTAAGTTACATCAAACTTAAAATGGCAGATGGGCTAAAAATAAATAAAAATATAAGTAAATAGTTTTTCTTTTTCTTTTTAATGAATTACTCGTTTACATGCATTCGAAAATAGAGTAATATAGGGTGACAAATTCCCAACTTACAAGGAAGAGTTTAATTTTTTCTATGATTAATTATCAGTAATAATATTTATTTAATATTCTAGGGGTGTCTAAATATACAAGATGTGAGCTAGATTTCGAATTAAATAGTAACCATCTATATTTGTTTCATTAAATATAATTAACAAAAAGGGAAAGGATCCTTTTTATTGTATTCTATTCTATATAGGTATATATAAAGTTTTTATAGGAAAGAGTTAATGTTCCATTCTCAATTTATTTATATCTATCACTAAAAACGTGATCCTAGCTGTAATCGCATAAAAAGAAAGAAAAACTATTGGTGCATGACAAATTCACGTAATATAGTATATGAAATGTTGACCTAGCTGATAAGCATGTCTTAAATATATGAGATTAATTTTAATAATAATAATATATTACTATATAATAATAACAATGCTATGCTGAATGCTAGCTTAAGTTTCTACCTAAGCTGGTCAGTCGTCGAATATTCTTCAAATTTGCCCTATCACACTAATTTGATCATCAATAAAAACCCAAGACAAGAAATGGCTTTTGTTTAGTCTTCTTGCTAATATATTATTATATATATTATAGAGTATATATTTTTTTTATTGTATTGGATTTGATTATTAATATTATGAAAAGGCAAAGAGGCATTTGGCCTTAGATTCACTGAAGGGGCGCATTTTCCTTAGAAATCCCATTCCCCTCCTGACAAACAAACAAAAATCAAACTAACCAAATTAAAGAATCCCTTCTCTAACTCCACGTTCCATGGATCCATGTCTTATGTCTATCCCCCCTTTTTTTATTTTTGTTTTAAATTTGGTTTATCCCACAATTCTCCCACATGCTACCATACCCCAATCTGGCATATATACATAAATTAATACAAATAATAATCAATTTTCAGATTGGTTTTAAAGGTAAATAAAACACACGTATATATATTTGGCATGAATTTCTTGTTTGAAGATTGAAGAGTTGAATTTGAAATTTTCTTTGGTATAAAATCCATATCAATTTGCTAAAGATTAAAAAAAATAAAAATTGCACCCACATATTATATATACGTCTATGAATATGATCAATAATAGCTACTGCACCTCATCAGAAGTAAATTAGTTTCATATATGAATATAGGTTTTTTTGAAGAACATATGAATATATATGTTTGGTAATTATAGTGTTTTTGAAATGAACAAATTAAGTTATATAGTAATAACTTATATATAATAACAGTCCACTCCGGCAAATATGATTGGTTGGGACTTGGGAGCGGTTTGTTTGGTAGTGAAGTGAATTAGGCCCAGCTCAGATGCCAGCTTGTGATAATTTTGTTTAATAATTAAGTTGGATAATTAAAAGAAAATGTGAATTTGATAAATAAGGAATCTTTGGACAAGGTAAGATTCTTAGGATCAGAATATCTTCTTTTATGTTTCCTTACCTAGAAGATAAGTTAAACAATTAGAGAATATACTTTGGACAATATTAAGAAGATAGTGATAAAAATTAAAATGTATCTAATTGAATTGAATGTTAACATCAAGTTCCATTAAACAAAAGAAAAATATTCTTCAAGAACCAGAATATTCGGCAGTGGTCCCCTTATAATTGTAAACCCTCCTCCAAATTCAAATTTTCTTTTATTTTCTTTTCTGCTGAATCAAGAAACAATTGGGGTTGGCTAATGGCTAGCTGTGTGAGAAAAGTCATATAGGCAGAAAAATTAGGAAATGGCCACAGCGACAGGCCAATTGGCCCCAAACGCCCTTAATTAATTTGTCCCAATGTGGATCCATTAATTAATACTCCTATATACTAGTATTCTTTGGAACCAATGAGAGCCTCGTCGGAGTTAGATTCTTCCCAAAGCGACACGTTTATAATAAGGCAGCAAATCACCGCCATGCAAACTTTAATCTTACATCTTTAGGGTTTGCTGTGGGTGGGCCATGTCATTATTAAGACAGTAATGCCAACCATTAATTGTACCGTAATGTTGTTCTTGTTCTAGTTGTACTACCTACATAGCATCAAATTAAGTTGATGAATGCCACTTTAGTTTTGCTAGTGGAGGTGATATTAAGATCATAACTTAAATTGGTTGAAACTTTCTACTATGTTGTTTGATGATTAGGAGGAGAAAATGTTCTTTTATGTCATCTATGATGAAATGTAAATTTTCTTTTTCATATATATAAATGACGTTTGCGAAATCATGAATTAGATCTGAAATGAAAATGAAATTTTTATAGATGTTACTAATAACTTAAATTAATAATTTGACAAAGTCGTTTTCTAATGATTTAAATCTATTAAACTATGAGTTGAAATGCCATGTTGGGTTGGATTTTTGTAGCAAACCATTTTTCACATTTTCATTTATATTTATATATATACAAAGCATCTTTAATTTTCTTTTTAAAAATTCCACTGCTTCCGAAGGATGGGAGAGGTGATTAGATTAAGATTTAAGCAGTCGACCATGTCCATGTTATTATAGATATGTTTTAAATTTGTATATCTCGTGAAGAATTTCAAGAGTAGCTAGTTTTATCTTTTATCTTTTATTAAAAAAAAAAAGACTTAAAACGCTGTTGACTTACCGATTAATTATCCATTTCCATTAATTTTAATCTTCTCCCATGTGTCTATCCGTTTATATAAAGTATTGGCCAAAGTTTAAAGTCTTTGTTAAGAATATGTTTTGGAAAAATTGATTATATATATTCTCATTTGCTATATACTAGTATAAGAAATAAGATTAATGAGTTGGCACATTTGGTGAAATAAGATTTATTTCTTAAACATAAATAAGAAAAAGAAATTAAAGAGATCTAAACATTAAACATAAAAAAGAAAGAAAGAAAATAAAACTCAGGATTGATTGAAATTTTGAGTTAAGGTCAAGTAATAATGAATCATCAACTTTGGTATGGTATGAAAGTTGAAAGAAAATATAAATGGTCTCACATTGTCAAAAGTCATGGGGGCGAAAAATAGTGGCTTCTATGCAACCACATATATACAATAGTTTCTTTCTTGGATACGGTGGGGGCATCTGTTGCCTAACAGAAAAAGCTTTTTCAATAGCAACCCAATGCTGATCTGATCGCCATTTTTCTTGAATAACAAGATTTCTCTCAGTCAACATTCTTGTATTTTCTCATTTATTTTCATTTTTATTTTCATTTTCATTTTCATTGTTGACGTTTTCTATTTTGCAACTGGAAAAGATTATTCTGTGATCTTTATAAACACAAGTCTATTAGAATTTCTTAGAGATAGAAGTAGTCGTAATTAACAAGATTCTTTCTAATTTATCTTCCTTATAAAGCTAATTAAGAGTGGGTGCCCACCAACATAATGCATTTCAACTACAAATTGACCTTCCTATTCCCAGCTACCAAACACCTTCTCTCAATGTCCAGGGCTGTCTGGAACTTTTGGATAAGATCACCTTTAATTCGGACAATAATCAGCTCGAATTCGGCTTATATAAACCATTATAATCTGATAAGTATAAACGTAGCAGTTGAGTTGGACATCTCAAATCAAAAAAGCAATCGGGAGTTGGGTCGACTGAATGTCCAGGACAGACCGATGAGAAAAGTATGCTTCATTGCATCCAAACGTAAATATTGGCCAATGGGGTTAATAGACCATGTGCAACGAACTTTTAGATTCTTGCTAAAGCTAATATTGATTCCAAAGCAAAAGATTCCATTTTATTCCTTGAACTATTTTCAGATTCTGGAACACAGAATTGGGGATTGAGGATTGAGGGACAAAGAATTGCTACAAGGATGGCTATTATTCTCAGAGGCTGAGAGCTGTCACTATCCATGTTTACACTCAACAACAAGACGAGGTTCAAAAAAAAATTAAAGAAAGAAAAATTCTCGGAATGTTCGTCTCTATAATATCATATTTATAGAACTTTCTAGTGAAGTGAAGGTTTCCTTACAAAAATTGTACATGCACCATTTCTAATTAATGCCCTGATGAGGGAGGGAAGAACTAATTGAACATGACGGGTGAATCTGTAGTTGTATGAGTAGAGGAAGATGCTGATGGTGAATTTGAATTTGAATGGAATCTCCCTTCACTGTGGCTGCCCCGTTCTTCCGATTGTGATCTTTGCACGATTGCACCCGATGGCTGGGGAAGTTTGGGCAAGGGGGCAGCCACTGGGGCGTAGATTCCTCCGCTGGTTGGAGTTGCACTGGGTGTTTCCCCTGATGCTGTTGTTGCAGTCATTGTGGCATATTCTTGGGGAGGTACCCATATCCCCCCAACCACCACAAATTGGGGTGCTTGTGGGTTTCCATTACTGTGCACACTGGGGCTTGGTCTCCTTGTGTGCAATCTATATTTCTGTATCAGATCAAACACATACATACAAAACTTTAATTAGGCCATGCTTAAATATCTTAATCAACAATAATATTTATATACTGCAAAAAATTTGAAGTAAATCAAGAAACAATATAATTAATGGTTATTTTTGCTACTAGAAACAATGGTTATGGTTGCCTAGGATAACTAGCTAGATTGCCATCTTAAACAAATCCAAATGTACAAAAGGCTGTGTCCACATTATTGCTAATAGCAGTTTTTTGGCTTTTTGCTCAATAACAGATTAATTTATTGTGCCTAAATCCTTATATGCCAAACCATCAAAACCTAACAACAGTATGCTAAGAAAGATTAACAAACAAATTTAATTGGATAATTACTATATCCATTTAATTTACGCAAAATAGTTGATTACTTGAGAAGATTAATTAATTGAAGTAATTAGTACAAACCTGTAAATGGCTTTTAACTTCATCATTTGTAAGTCCATCAACCTTCATCAGCTCCCTAATCTGCTTTGGCGTGGCTACTGCAAAAAGAAATCCTATTAGAATCACCATTCACCACCAAAACCAAAAAGAAAGAAACAAATTCCATTAGAATTTCACAAATTAAATTAATTAAAAGTTAAAACTGACCATGTGAACCACCGAGTTGCTGGAGAGCATGCAAGAATCGCCTGTGCAACTCCGGCGACCAACACCGCCTTGTCTTTCTTTGGGCTTGCCCTTCTTTTTCTTCCTTTTTGGTACTGTTAGAGCTGTTTCCATTATTATTAGCTGCTGCAGCTCCTCCTCTACTCCCACTTTCTGTGGTGGAAGTACTTGTAGCTGAGGCATTGGCTTTTGCCCCTGATTCAACACTTTTCTCCACAGTTTTCTCTCTGTGGAATGGTTGAAATGCTCCGCCATTTCTCTTCACTTCCACCGCACTTGCACTTTTACCAGCATCCTATATATGAAAAATCCCACAAATTTTAAAACTTTTTCTTGTTTGCTAATAAAAGGAAAATAATTAAGAGCTAGCGCAGAAGAAATTAAATACCTCTTTCAAGCTGGTTGGATCTGGGGATTGATTATTATTATTCCAGAGCTGAACAGATCTAAGCCAATCAGATTTCTTTTTGTCACCACCATTCTTTTCTTTATCGTGGTCTTTGGATTTATGAGATTCTTGTTCATCATCAGAGCAAGCAGAGCTTTTCTTGATCGGAATAAATTCTTCCAAAACAGGAACATCACTCGACGTCTGCTCCGAATTGCATTCCGATTGCCCTTGCATGTAATCCGTCCCACCCGATATCTCTTTCTTGCATGCCTCAATCGCTGCAAAACAAAAAAACACTAGAAATTTCAGCACCCAAACCAAAAACACAAGATGAAATGGAACTGCCAAATCAACTAATCAAAGGCAAAACCTTGAGTAACAAGCTCCAAACAGAGAGGAAGCTCGCGTTGAAACACTTTAATTTTACGTCGTTCTTCTTCTAAAGCTTCCACATATTCATGGCATCTACGCATTTTCTGAGCAAAATCCATGTTTATCATTTCTAATTCAGGAAAATTTCTTCACTTGAAGCTTTTCTTCTTTTTCTTCTTGTCCTTCCGCTTTCCACACCGAGATAACAGAGACAGTGGAGGATAATTATATGGGAAACAGGGTTGGTTTTCGGACCAAATTGCATAGATAGATCCGAACAAGGAGAAGAAAAAGGCAAGGGAAGTTGTGATAATAAAGAATATAAAAGGATCTAAACAGAATCAGGAGAGAATAAACTTGGGTACCAAGGAAAATAATAGAAAGAAAAAGGGATTTTTTTTTAAATTAAGAAAAAAAAAGCTTGAATTTATTTATGGATCAGGAAGAGGGAAAATTAAAAGAGAAAATGGAAGAGGAAAAAATACACGAAAATATCGAAGTCGGGGCGTCGCGTAACAGAACGAATCTTTGATGTTTTTGTTAGAGAGAGAGAGAGTTAGTGATATATATATATATATATATATATATATATATAGTAAGG
>AWWV01008485.1:0-45026 GCA_001974805.1 Corchorus capsularis
TTATTATAGCATATGATCTTAATTTGCTTTTAATTCTCTCAATCTACTATTATGACAACAAATGAGATGGGGCTTGGCAGACGTTCATGGTCCTCCGCTACATATATATATATATATATATATATATATATATATTTGGGCACAGAAACAAAATATAGGCCAAAAGGAGCTTTTGCAACACCAAATTTAAAAAAGAAAGTGGTGTCTCTGCTATTTTCCTTGTGTAATGTAATAATCAAAGTGAAGGCAGCTTATTTATATCCACCAACTTGGACTTTTGTTTTCTCATGTTCCAGACTTCCAGTTGGAGTTGTAAAACCTGTAAACTAGGGCCAGGACATTTTGGGTTTATCTGCCCAGCTGCTAGCTAAGCTACCCTTGAAGCAAATTAAAGCCGAATATATTATATATATTTGGGGACTTTTATCCTTTTGGTTTCTATACTTTGAAATTGTTGAAATTTTGGATATCAAATCAGATGCCATCAATTCAGAATACCAAACATATTTACTAGGATTCATTCAGATAAGTAACATACTTTCACAACTGATCACATTATTCATCAGTTTTGGATGCACAGCTTTTCGATTTTTGTACTATAAGGGTCCTGAACAGAACAGGATTTTGGGTTTTGTTGAGGTTTGGGCTTACTAAGGCCCTTTTCTACTTACACAACGTTGGGCTTCCTTTATAACTCGAATTACATATGTCTTGGATCTTTCTTCTAAACTACCTGACATGACATGTTTGAAAATTGAAGGTGCTCTCCTCAATTGTTGAATATGTCGGTAATATGACAACAAGTCGATACTACTCTCTATATTTGTATATGAAAAGCAACTTGGATTAATGTTATTACAACTTTAAATGAGGGACCAGTTGATTTTTAGATATATATATATATTATAAATAAGGTCCTTGTCTTGGGAATTCCATATAATAGATGCAAATGCAATGCATTTCTAATTTCTATATACCATCTACTTGCGTAAAGATGATTAAAAATTCAATCTCAACGATAAAAATTGCTTTGGAAAATTCTTAAATTTGAAGAATGAATTAGAGGGGAAAAAGAAAGGGATTATTATTATTATTATTATTATTATTATTATGTAAAATAAAATAAATAAATCTAACAGCACAGCGCAGCCGCAGCGAGATAAGAAGGAAAAAAATGAGCTTAGCAAGTCAAGGCAAGTTTGGTCCGGTGTAATGAGATCAGTTCAGTTGGTAAAATTAGGAATGGTTCCTTGAGGCTCAGTAGCTTTAGCAGCAGCAGAGGGCTCGACGGTGGGCGAGGGTGGCACGGGGTTGCCTAGAAGGTCGGCAGGCAAATCAGGTATCCCTTTCAAGTAAAAAGTATAGAAGAGCTTGAAGGGAAAAACGATCTGCTGCAACTTGACCTGACCGTAAACGCCTTCGAAAATCCCAGAACCGCCGGTGACAGCCAAGTAAGAATCCTGGTAGGTCAAATAGGGACCTTGGACAGATATGTGGCCGTAGTCACCAAAGTAGAAGCTGTAAATAGCCTCATAGCGGTCACCTTTTTGGTCGGGAAGGTGCTGGATGAGCACACAGAGGCCGGCGGTGATGCCTAACCTTTTGCGAAGGTCTCCAGAGTAGAGCTTGTTGGTGAAGGGAACCAAGTCACCAAGGGAGTTTACCTCTTTTTGGCTTAGTTTTAGAACGGCAGGGCTGTTTCGGTCTCGCTCGTTCATCTCATAAACAAATACTTGTTGCACTTTTGCTGCTGAAACCATATATTTAATTAAATATATTAAGCCATTAATTTATAACACTAGCTAGATTACGATGAAAAGATGGATGGTTTAATTTGTTTGGTTGAAATTAGTATATATACTTACTGGCACTGCTGGGGTTGGATGTTTCTGCTGATCTGCAGTCCTTAAATATGTTGAAGAAGGCTGAGGTGGTCAATGACTTGGAGGAGCTTCTCGACTTGAAGTTGAAGACACTTGTTGTATAGATATTGTTGAGGCGGCCATGGGAGAGATATCCAGGGTGTGAATAATTGGAACCTAAAAGTGAAGGAGATCGGGAAGAGATGGGTTGCAGAGATGCCATTGACTTCATTAATTTGTTGGGCAAGACACAAGTCTCGAATCCTCCTCTTCCTCTATCACTATATATGTCTATGAGAGGTTGGTGGAAGATGGGCAGCCTAGGAAAATGGAATTGTAAAAGAAATTGAATTATATGCCCAATCTGGTTTGGTTTATACGTAACTGTTTACTCTTTATTAGATAATTAAACAATCCTGGAATTGTTTACTTGGTATTTGTGGAATCTTTGACTGTATATGTTACACTACAGTATGTGGGAATCAAATACATTATACATATACTCCCCAACTGAGATTAATTTTGCAAAATTGCGCTTCAGACCTCAAACTTGCCAAACATTATCACAACAAACTCCAGCACATCATTTCAAGAATGATTACAATGTCTCTATCACCGTAGCTCAATCATTAGCTTCAAACAGGAAAAACACTATAGTTTGAGTGCCACACACATGGGACAAGAATCAAACTTGCAGAATATTAATTTAAAAAAATCATCTTCATATCTTTACATCTTTTACCTACTAATACTATACCTAATAATGACTTCATTTTGTGTGTGTATGTATGTATGTACTATAAAACTACTAATATATATACTATATACTATTTGCTAGCAGCCGTATGTGCCAAGCCTATATAACACCAACAACTGCCATGGATTTTCTATGGTTTGACCGGCAGCTTAGATATGGTCCCCCTCCTTTGCTGTTTAATGCAAATATCTATGATGGGAAGCAAATTAATGAGAGAAATGTGGTTTTGGATGTCAAATACTTTGCTTGCAAAACAAACCACC
Source organism: Corchorus capsularis (assembly GCA_001974805.1). Taxonomy (NCBI): domain Eukaryota; kingdom Viridiplantae; phylum Streptophyta; class Magnoliopsida; order Malvales; family Malvaceae; genus Corchorus; species Corchorus capsularis. The sequence continues at coordinate 2,883 of AWWV01008485.1, forward strand.
GATCTTTCTGCAGATCAAACTATACATTTTAAATCAGTTAAATTCATGCTCAGGCCACAATATTAGACACTTTGCATTTGAATTACTGCCTCTTAGCTAAAATACCATTTCCAACAACCTCTACTGTAACCTAATGGAGGTAGTACCCAATTTTCATCTTTTAGTCTTTTACTATATATATATCATGACATGATATTGAGAAACATAATGCTGAATAAGAATTTTAATCAATCAAACGATTTGTGTCAACATTTTGTCAAAATTTCCGCACCAGTTCTAGTAATTAGGATGGTATGCTCAAACTGTGCAGCAGGGCTGCCATCAGCACTCACAGTTGTCCAGTTGTCAGGCCATGTGATACACTCTATGCTTCCCATTGTAAGAATCGGTTCTGCAGCAAAAATGAGATGTGTACGGGTAAGAAAAGCTACAACTCCCGCTAAATGTCTGAATGTTAAAGAAAAACTATCAAAAGAACATTTGACGAGCCATGAGTAAGATAAAATAAAATGCTAAAATGGTTAGCCAGATAATTACTAATCACTCTCTTTATTGAACAATCTGCCTATCCACAAAATTTTACACCACTGTCACTTGCAATTATTAATGGAGAAGTATATACAAGATGGTGCATTACCACAAATAGCTTTAAAATTCTCAATAGTATGTGCCACAGCCTAGATGGCTGCCACACTAAAAGACAAATATGTGAGAGATGGTATGAAGTAGCTGCAAAGTGCTCTGCTTTTGTATTCTGCTATATAAATTTTTGATTGATTCATTTTTGTCCTTTATTTATCTATCCTTAAATATGTAACAAAAATAACCAGAAAGTTCAGAGGCATTTCCTGATCAACTGATCCAAACATCTCCTGCTTATGCTTTGAAGTTAGAGTTTTTGACTATATAAGACATAACATGTAAGCAAAGTTTAAATTATGCTCACCAATAGTGAAAGTTTGACCTTCAAGCATAACGCCAGGACTTTCGTTACCTATCAAAATTAATAATTACAACAAAAAGAACAAAAGATCATGCTCGAGTGAGAAGAAATTGCCAATTATATAGCAGAAGATATCTCCACAGAAGTTGCTTAATGGCTTAAACGATTCATACCATCTCATTAGTACATTCTTTATAAGTCAAATTGCAGTTTTGGCTTGAAACAGTGCAACTTTGGTACTACTTCGGAAAAGATAAAAGATCCTAAAACATCTGGAAAATACTTACGGTGATGCATTATAATTGGTTCAGAATGAAAAATGGTCCCAACACCATGCCCAACAAAACGCTCCACCACTCCATAACCATATTTTTCAGCATGCTCACTGTGATAAAATGAAATAAATGTCAGGAGACCATTCAACATATCACATAAAATAAGAAAATTAGGTAAATGACATGTTCACCCATTTCACTTAATCCACTGTATTAAGTAAAAAGCATATCTAAGCTTATCAAAGTAAGGCGGTTCTTCATGCCAAACTATTATGAATACAGGGACCAGAAGATTAGAGAACCAACAATTATCACAACTAAATGCAAGTATTTGAAAATTATTGCTTCAGTTAAGTTACTTAAATTAGTGAAACGTAATGAGTTTAAGTTTTCGAGGTAGCATATCAATCGTAAACACTTAACATATTACTCTTGAGCAGTTCTCATAGTTTAACCAGCATACTTGCATTAGCAATTTTCCTACTGAGATTATCATATTATTTTATATTCAGATAACCAAATTCCTTTCTAGTAAAAAAAAAGTAATAAAAGGACGGTGGAGAAGAGGAAACCTTATTCTTTTTCCAATTTTCTTGAGACTAGCACCATCTTTACAAACAGCTATGCCTTTCTCCATGCACTCCTCAGTTACCTTTGAAAAGGGAAAATGAACAAAACAAGTCAACCACATCAATAGAACTGGTAATTAGCTACACTTTAATGTTAATTATATTCCGCAGATAGATGGTTTATTCTTAAAGCATAGAGATAGAAAGGCAGGATTGCCACACATGACTGCAAACAGATATTGCAAGCTCCTCCAAATAATAGTCAAGTAGGAGAAATAGCATTTTTTATGCCCTTACAAACAATAGTAAAACTAACCTTTACAAGGCGCTCGAGTGGACCAGCAACATCTCCACAGAGAAATGTCTTTGATGTGTCTCCATGGTAACCCTAAGAAGCAAGGATATGTCATGAAATTCTAAGATAGAGCAGCTTGACCAGAGAGCAAGAAATTCATGACCATATGTCTGGCCCATATTAGATAAATTGAATTTGAGGCAGACAATTTCATAATGTCAAGGGAGTATGATGATAATTCAAGTAAACAAGGCTATAAAGCATGCATAATCACAATGTAAACAGATAACTATAAACCTTGTGTCAGTCAATTGTCAACGACAATTATGGTAGCACATCAAGTGAAAAAACAGAAGGCTTAAAGAGGACATACATTTAGGTACACAGTAACATCAATGTTTATTATGTCTCCATTCTGCATCAAAGATTTAAAGGGCGATATTAGTGATAAGATATATTAGCAACATCAAACAAGCATGAATGTCCTAACACCAAACCTGCAGCTGGCGAGAATCAGGTATTCCGTGGCACATGCACTCATTAACTGAAGTACATACACTCTTGGGGAACCCACCATAGCCAAGAGGTGAAGGATAAGCACCAGCCTCAATGATCATCTCATGTACAGCTTTGTCGATTTCATCTGTTGTTACTGATGGCTGATAAGATGAAAAATATCAATGGTATATATGCAACATAAATACATACCAGATGCATATTTCTGCTGTTAAAAAAAGGATATTGGAAAGGATAGTACAAAACAAAGAAAGTTATGATCTCACCCTAACTAATGTGCCTGCATGGTTTAAAACACGAGCAGCAAGCTCACATGCAGCCCTCATTTTAGCAAGGCCTTCAGCATCATGAATCTGATAATCACTAGAAATTTCAGGCAATATATTTGAACCAAAATAAGGCGGCTTCGGTATGTGATCAGGTACAGGAAGACGTGGTGACACCTTCCCACGCCTCAAAGGTGGCCTTCTTCTAAACTTGGTTGTACCTTGAAGCTCACGCTCCCTGCATAAGATTGAACAATATCACAATCAATTTTATAATCAAAATGAATCCACTTCAAACTTTGTATACTAGAAAAAATTATAGACGAAGCAATTTACGTTCCATACAACAAGAAAACAGTACTGATTCTTTTCTTATTATATACTTAGCAAACCTGAATGATTAATGAATTATACAGCAATTTCAACCAAATCCTAAAATAACCCTCTACCAAAAGATTCTTTTTTCCCAAAGTCATGGAATTCAATCTCCTTGGTTACATTCCTTAGGCAGCAGAGCATCAAATTGAAATGAAACCATCCGCCATCCACCATCCGCCACTGCCTTTCTAAAATTTTATTTAAATGATAGCATAAATTGGTCATATCTACTTGAGATTATCAAGCAAAACTTTTGCGGATAAACTATGTGAAAATGCTTGATTTCTTATCACATCTATGATCTATCTACCTTTCAATAAGTCTACCTTAAATAAGCAAGTGTATCGTTTCATGTCCAGAATGACCATAGTTCAAAGTAATAAGGTGTACCACAAAGATGAGTAATTTGAATATAGACAATAGTGAAGACTTTATAATGCATCAGAATTTGAATACCTAACCTCCTTATTCTCATTGCCTCTTCTAAACCTGAAACCCTCTTGCCATAAACAACCAGCTTATGTTGAGAACAGCACTGTTTACCTGAAAGGTTAAAAGATGAAGATGTTGCAGAAGTAAGAATCAGTTTTGTTTTGTAGTACTAAATGAAATCCAGTGAAAGAGATTGAGAAGTGGCAAACCAGAGAGAGTAGAAACAGAGAAAGTGAGTGGGAAACCCATGAAACTAGATGATTTTGATGAGATTGAGGATGAAAAGTTCTGGCCATGTGAGGAAGAAGAGAGCCCATGGGCATGGGAGACTGAAACAGAGAAACCCATTACCAAGGTTTTTCAAGATAATGCTCCACAGTCCACAGTCAAGGGGTTTATACTTGATATATTAATGGGGTTTTTTCTATTTCAATTTTTGTCAGCCATTTGGTTTTTTTCTAGTATTTCTGTAATTTCTCATTTCTCGCTTTTTTTCTTTTTTCAATTTTAATGAACTGGGCCTTAATTGGACTGATGTAGCAAACGCAATAGAATTCTGGGCTAACTTGAACGGAGAAATTGTGAGAGCAGCGGCCAGCCCATGCTAAATTTTGGGGCTTTTTTTTTCTTTTGTTCTGTTTGGAATGGATTATATATAAATTTATTTATATGATGCATGTAAATTGCTAATGTTTTGGTCAAGGATCTATAATCCCAAATTCCCAATTCACTTTTGAAAATGAAACGAATTTCCATTATTCAACCTGTCTTATCTTAGTTATTCCACTCTTATCCTTATGTTCTTGGTCTCTATGAAACTAACTGTGAAAACCAAAGGGAAAGGAAAAAGAATAAGCTGAATGCGAACATCAACAATGCAGATTGGACCAATGTCCAGAGAACAATTTATAATCCACAAGGCATATTGATCTCTTTCTATCTTTGATTTGATATATTACCCTTTGGAAAAATAAGTATTCCTTGATTAAGACTTGGTACTAATTCATGGATAATCTATCACATATCCGAGTGAGAATTTGATGCGTATTCTTTGGGTGACACCATTTTGGTCCCTAGATAGTACACCCACATCCCTAAACTGTTTGTAGAAATGGAAAAAGCCATCACTACTTCATTTTGCTATAAATAGTGATATCTTGTAGAGATGTTTTTAGTGATCAGCGATATAATTTAGCCTATATATATTTGCCTTCATAATTCCTGTGCAGCAGCAGGCATTGATGTTATGGAAAAGCAGGGAATTAAGCCCCATGTTGCAGTGTTGCCAAGTGTTGGGATGGGGCATCTGATTCCCCTCCTTGAGTTGGGTAAGCGCCTCGCCCTTCACCATGGCTTCCGCGTAACCTTACTCCTCATTACCACCAACACACCGCCCTCGGCTGCCCAACACCAACTCCTTTGCTCTCCCGACATTCCTTCCGACCTCCACATCCTCAAACTGCCCCCTGTCGATGTTGATCAGGTAACCTCCCATGACATGCTTATTATGACCCGCCTCTGTGTCATTACAGAGCACAGTCTAATTGGCTCTCTGAAATCTGTCCTTGTTGCCTTAGGAGGCCTAGGCCAAACCAGAGCTCTGGTTACCGACTTTTTCTCTACGCAAGCTTTTGACATCTGCAATGAATTGTCCATTCCTGCCTACTTGTTTTGTACTACTTGTATTGCCTTTTCTGCGTTCGCGCTCTATCTGCCCAAGCTTGACAGTGACGTGGTGGAGGGTGAATTCATCGACCTTCCCGAACCGATTGAGGTCCCGGGTTGTAGTCCCGTAAGGACGGAAGACCTGCTAGGCCAGGTCCGGAACAGGAAGAGTGACGAGTACAAATGGTTCTACTTTCATGTGAGTCGCATGCCCTTGGCCTCGGGGATACTTGTGAATTCCTGGGAGGAACTTGAACCAGTGTCACTGAAAGCAATAAAAGAAAATCCCTACTTCAAGCACATACCGACTCCTCCGGTGTACCCAGTGGGGCCCTTGATCAAGCAACAAGAAACGTTAAGCAGGGTGGACGTGGAGTGCCTGGAATGGCTGGACAAGCAACCGCCTGATTCAGTCCTGTTTGTGGCTCTTGGAAGCGGTGGGACTTTGTCGTTGGAGCAGCAGAACGAGTTGGCCATGGGTCTAGAATTGAGCCAACAAAGATTCATCTGGGTGGTAAGGCACCCCACCGATGTAACAGCTTCAGGCACATTTTTCGTCGACTCAGTCGACATGGATGACCCCAGAGGTTACTTGCCGGAAGGTTTCTTGAGCAGGACGCAAGGCGTGGGATTAGTGGTGCCATCGTGGGGTTCCCAAGTAGCCATACTTGGGCATCCTAGTACCGGTGGATTCCTGTCTCATTGTGGATGGAACTCATCCCTCGAAAGCATAGCGCACGGTGTACCAATCATCACATGGCCTCTTTATGCGGAGCAAAGGATGAACGCCACAATGCTTGTCGATGACATTGGAGTTGCTTTGAAGCTAGAAAAGGGGGCAGGAGGACAAGAGATAGCTAGAGTGGTAAGGATGGTGATGGAAGGTGAACAAGGCCAAGTTATCAGAAACAGAGCAAAGCAACTGAAACAAAGTGCTGCCAAAGCAGTGGATATCATGAATGGCTCCTCTCATCATTCCCTTTCTTTCGTCTCCAACCTATGGAAGACTACTTATATATAAATTCCCAGTGTCTGTGGGATTTGCTTCTAGTGATGTGTTCTGTTCTGTTTGCCTATTAGATATGAGGCTTGCAAGTATACTTGCTTGGTATAATAATTCATTGGTAATAATCAAATCAAATAATGTAGAAGAAACAGATGGGTGGTCTTTGGGCTTAGATCCCCAAATATATGATGATGGATCATTAATCATCATTTTTTGGGCCTTCAACTATCCTCTGACTTAAGCTTACATATATGCTAGAAGAGAGAGACAAGTTATAGATTTTATTCAAAGTGTTGTTTCTCATTGATCAAGTCAAGGGGTTGTTTAAAAGGAAAATACAAATTGATGTTTAACACAAATGGTAATCTAATTTAGGAACATATATATACTTCATTTTGTGTGTATAAGTTTTACTATATATATAGGAGTGTATTTTATTTATCAACTTGCTCCTAGTCCTACAACAATCTCGGTTAATAATGGGCCGGGAGAGCCAACACCCATCTCAGTTAAGTCACCACTGGCACTGGATAACAAATCATTTGTAGAAGATAGTATACATTAGGAAGCAGAAGCAGGCCCAAACCTAGCTAACAACTCTCAATATTTCCAAGAATCTCTGCCCTAATTCATGAAAGCAGTTGGCATGCAATGCAACCTTAATTAACAACATTTTTACCTATCATCTTTCAGCATATATAAATTCCAATCCCACCAATCTGGCTGATCATGATTCATGAACAATACCCTGCACCTGCGCTATTCAACCAAATTAAACATAAATTAAATCCTTTTTTTCCCACTATCTTCCATATATAACTTCAATGAATATGAATTCAATAACCAATAAATTCATAAAATTAAGATTTTGCAAAGAAAGAAAAAATAAATCCTTTAACAAGCGAAGCGAGCGCTGTGGAGATATAGGATATATATATATATATATATATGTAGCTAGGTACATTGCATCAAATATATGATGGGATATTGAGCCGACAATCAATCTGCCTTTGTAATCAATACATGTGATTTCTTTCAGTTATTTGAGCTTCAAAAAGGAATATGTTGGATTTTTTTTTTAACCCTTTTCTGGTTTTCTTTTTCAACAAATAATAATCTTATCCATATACGATTTACAAAAGCCAAGGATGAAGGAGACCGGCCCCATTTCTTTCATTCCATGAACCTATCTTTCTCTGTGTCGAAAATTCAAATCCTAGATTTCTATAAAGTTCAGCTCGGATTCTAATCATGAATGACATGTTTTTTGCATGAGATTATATAACTTATTGTTCTATATACCTTCAACTATCTATATATATATATATATATATATATATATGTTCTTGTGATATTTTCAACTTGTAACAACAAACTAATATTCAAAAAAAGAACAACAAAAATGGCCAAGCCCCTCGTATTTAGTTTTCTTAGAGTCTAGATGTTGTTTAGAGAAATATATAAAGTCAAATATAGGGAGAAGCAAAATTTGGGATTGATAAACTTCAAAGAAAGAGAGAAGCCAAGAATCATGTGCGGCAATTTCTTTGGAACTTAGGTGGAACATTCATGGAAAATTCTTACTCATACGGACGGAATAAATCGTGAATAGATCTTTCTCTCTATGAACTATGATAATTAATTAAATATAATATATAAAGAAAGACTTTTGGAATCAAATCTTTGTATGCAATAAAAATTCTTTTATGTTTCCACCAAGAACTTGTCAAGTAGGAGTGATTATTAAGGGAAACAAAATGTCAATGATATCTTTCATGTGGGTTTCTGAGTGATTAGTGATTTGATTAAGGTCTATTGTATAACGAATTTCATTTTGAAAATGCCAGCTTTGACTACAATTATGTTGACATAAACCCCTTGGTTATGACATTTTTTAGTAGAAAATTAAACAATGTCAAAATGCATTTAATTATGCAGCAATAGGCCAAAAACCCATTTCCATGTTTTCATTATTCTACTACTCAACGAACCAATTTTCCATTACCAATTTGTGGTCTAGGAGATCCCCTTTTTTCAGTCAATAATTCCAAAAAAAACATTTTTTTGGTTTTAAAAATTTAAATTTTTTTTCCATGTATTTAACCTCGAGATTTTATCAAATTTCTTTTTTTTTTTTCAATTAGAAAAAATTTCTCAAATTTCTTATGTACTAGTAATTTATCAGAATCAGAATAGAATGATTACGATATCAAAAAAAAAAAAAGAATGATTGGATAAAGCATTGATGGAAACAATTTTTGGGTCCTCCCTCATTTTCTACCTTCTGATCAAGAAACGGTGACAATAGTATTGCATTAATTAAGAAGGTCTTGAATGACCTCAATATATATGTTCACGTATTCTAGGTTATCCCTTTCCCTTTGCATGCATTTTGCATTGCATTTTTGCATCAGATCAGAGGGCAGAGCCTCAGATACCTACCCACCATTACTACCTTGTTGGATTTACTTCCATTTTCAACTCTCTTTTTTGGGGAGAAAAAGATAACATCATCTCCACCTAGACTTTCTTTTTCAATGACAAGAATGCAGCATATCTTTTTTTTTCCCCTTAAACTATGCAACTAAACTTAACTTAAATTAGTATGGTTAAATCTCTGTTTAGCACTACCACACGATTACAATTAGTTGAGAAAAAGAAAAAGTATATATATATATATGCCACTAGATCCTTTTATAAACCTTTTATTTATGGTTCAAGACCTAATTGTTGATTTGCATTCGAAGATCCCTTTGCAATTCTATTTGCCAGTTGCCACACCCACCTTTTATCATCATCTAATTTGCAATTCGAGCTTAAAAAAACCAAAAGCGATATTTACCCAAATCTTATTTTCATTCATTCCCAGTTCCCAGTCCCACCAACCAAATGAGTTAAGTAGTGTTATAAGATAATGTTTCAGAGCCTAATAAAATGCTTAATTTCAAGGTATGCAAAAAGTGTTGTCATGAAGGAAGGGCCAAACTACATCTTTATTATCCAACAAATTAATCATGGCAGAGTGAGTAATCTGTTAGCTATAGCCAACAATTTTCAGGACAAGTTTTTCTCTCTCCTAAATTCTAATCTCCATCTGATTCTGATCTCAAGTGAAGCATATAGTTTAAGTTTGTCAACAAATCAACATAGAGATATTTTCGGGAAAGCAACAACACCAAGAGGCAAGCGCTGTAACATGAAATTAAAAAACAGTACTATATCTATATACAAAAAGGGCATGAACAGAGCAAATTGATAGTTATCCATTTTAGTTTTTAATTTTTTTTCTTGGAAGAAATGTATTACACCTAATTTTAGCTTTGTTTAAGCTTTTTGTCTTGTAATATACAATTTCAACTTTTACAACTTGGCAACTACACCTCCCATGTCTGTCCCCTTCCTTTCTCCTTGCTACAACCCTTCTTAAACATTCACAAAATTCCAAAAAAAGGAACAAAATTACAATAAAAAAGGAAAAAAAAGAAAGAAAATTAGGAAATTAATGTTACAAAGCATCGATTAGTTTTTGTTTCTTGCTACACTCTAATTCCAACAGCTCCATTTCTCTGGTCCTTTTCCCATTACCATTACATCCACCAAGTCCAACAACATTTTCACTTGTTGTTGAACAAGGTATTTTAAATATGTTGACCCCAAATAGCCTGACCATTTGAACCGGCCCAACCGGGTTCTCCAAAACCGAACCCATCCCTGACCCTGTTCTTGTCTTCCAGTCAATGTAAAGCTGCTTCTCCGGGCCCGTGGATCTCTGAAAGCTAACAATGTCACCGGCCTTGAGGTTCTTCTCCTTCACAAAGCGGCTCCACCCTTTGGTCAACACATAACTCTGGCTGCTGTTCCAATAAGAATACCTAAACCTCCAAACTTTGCCGGTGACGTCTTCGAAATTCAAAAGAAGTCCTTTGGCAGAAGCGGTTCCACTCTGCAAGGGGAAGTACTTCTCGGCGTGCTGCTTAGGGATGACGAGTCGGTTCAACTTGCCCACATCGCTTGGGGTGACGGCTTTTTCGAAAAGCTGTTCACGCGCTTTGAGGTCGAGGCCAAAGGAACCGAATCCAGAGTCGGTTCGGACCACGCGTTTCCCATTTCCATCGAAGCCATAGCTCCTCCGACTCTGCTCCAGCTCATCATTGTAGGTATGCTTACGCAACATGTCGACGATTTCGGCCTTGGAATGCGAATTGAGGAAGGCCATTTCGATGTCGTCTTCTTCGGATTCTTTGAAGTTAGTGACGGCATCCCGGCCCCGGAACCTCTGAGCGGCGATGTCATATGCTTTGGCAGCCTCGTCTTCTTCATTGAAAGTGCCGAGCCAGACGCGTTGGTGTTTCTCGTATATCTGAGCGCCCCAGCGGCCGTTGGGTTGGGGAACAACGCCCTTGTACTTGGAAGAAGGGAGCTTTCTTGATTCGGCTTCAACCCCGGCTTCAGAATCCACTATCACGCTGGTTCCGCTTCCCATCCGGCAGAGAGAGTCAGGGGATTTGGTAACGGCCGGAGGCAGATTTGAGGGAGAAATGGATATGGATAGGGAATCACTAGTGGTGCTTTCATCTATGCAGCTTCCATCCATTTTTGCTTTGGGGGGTTAAATTTGTACAAAAAAAAAGATAAGTATTAGAAGAACAAGGTTGGTTTATTATGGTTTGTTGTTTGTGTGCTGTGTTTCTTGTTTGACTGAAAAATGGTAGAAAGAGGAAAGAGAGGTGTGAGTTGGGTTTGTTTGAAGGGTTGTGCGGTGATGTGTTGTGTATATATAGGGGATAGCTAATTGTTTCTAAATCCAATCCAATTATTAGTATTTATTTAAAATTTAAAAAAAAAAGAAATAATAATTATATATAATATTTTTGACAAAAGAAGAAAAAATTAGAAAGAGTATTTTGTTGGGGGAGTTAAATAAATGGTAATGAGATAGGGTGGGTCAACCCAAGCCTAGGGCAAGGGGATGGTAAGGAAGTAGGAAGATTCATGGAGAGAGTGGGGACAAAGAAAACAAAAGAAAATAGTTGTAGGCTTGTTGTAGTTGTAGGGGTATTACTATTATGAAAAGGCAGTATTTTTGGTTTTGGTTTTGGTTTTGGTTTTGGTTTTGGGTGAGGGAGGGGGGAAAGGAAAGAAAGGAAAGAGTCAATAGTAGTATGTGAGTGTTGTGGGCTGTGTATGTGAGGTGGGACCCAACTGAACAAGTTGATGGGGTTCACATGACTGTGGACCGTGTATTAGTTAAGTTCATCCCCCCTGAGCTTTGCTGCTTCCTGCTGACCACCAGCATGGCATGCAATGCATATGCTTTCTTTTTTCCTTTTTTTTTTTTTTTTTCTTTTGTTACTAAAACATTTACTCATACATAATATCTCTAATCTGTAACTAATAATAATACTACTAAAATTAAATTAATTCATTGTTATCAATAATTTTTTTTTTTAAAAAAAGAAAAGATCAAAGAAAAAATGAAATCTTATCTGATACTGCAATGGGTGCTAGCTGATGAAAATTATTTGGTGTTGGGTTTTATTAGAATAGAAGAAGAAAGAACCAATTAGAAAGCAGATAAACATTGAGTTATTTTTTTGAGTTCCACTAGGATGGGTAGTGGGACCTAAAGAAGGAGATGGATAGACATTAAAGACAAACAGCAGGCACAGGCTGAGATGAGGGCTGAGGGCTCAGGGCCTCAAGCTCATCCAACAAGAAAAGAAAATTCCCATAAATAAAACTATGAAATGAACTGCCTTCATTTGATTCGCTCAAACTCTCCAAGTTTCCATCAGTTTGTCTTATTGGCTAGGTTCTTCGCCTTGATTAGTATCTTCCTCATGAACCCAAACAAACAAACCCACTATTCAAACTTCAATCTCCCTCTTCTCACTTCTCACTTCTCACTTCCTTCCTTTCCCTCATTAGTTTTTTTTTTATAATTATAATTATAATAATATTTCATCATTTAAATTTAATTCCATTATTTCCAACCAACATTGACATATTGTGCTCCCTAGTGGGTTTCCCCTTGTCTCTCTTTTACCCTTTTATTATTTCCTTGTTCATGCATGCACTCTTCCTAATACTAATAATGCAGGAACCAACCCCTTCCCCTATTCCATTCCATATCTTAACTGTTTAGATCTATTACATTTTTTCCTATCCTTATTGACATAGGGAAATCTTTCTTTCTTTCTTTTTTTTATAAATTCAATAGCCTAAGTCATAGTATATAATTCCAAATTCATTTAGACCATTGATTCATCCAATCCTACGGATTATATATGGACTCTGTATCTGATGATATGTGGATTTCTTGTATATCATTTATTAACAAATATATGCAATACTACTAAAAAAAACAATATATGTAATATATACTACAAAACTCACTTTTTGAGTTTGAACTAATTTGAAGTCAGGTCACAAAATTTATACTCCGTTCATTCCGAATTGAATGGCCACATTAGAATTTTTTAGGTCAAACAAAGACATTTTTAACCATTAATTATTACAAAAATATAATTTTTAAAAAAATTTTAAAATAAACTTTGGATAATTTAAAACTTAAATTTTTCAAAACATATTTTTTTTTAATTTTGATTATATATAAATTTTTCATAATTAATGGTCAAAAACAAAATCATTTGACCAAACAGAATCAAATGTGGCCATTCAATTCGGAAGTCGGAACGGAGAGAGTATCTATCTATTTTATTTTTATCCTTTTAAAAGATTCAAATATAAAATCAAACTTAAAATACATATTGGTACATCGAATTCATTTCATTTGATCGAATAAAAGTTACTAGTAATAATCTATAATGAAATTTGAAAATGAAAGATATTAGTAGTATTTATTAAATTAAAAAATAAATAAAAATAAAAATAGGAGTAGTAATATATGGGAGGATAATGTACGGAGTAGTCCTGGGTGTTTGGCTCCTTGCTTCTTAATACCCCACAAAGCAAGTTGATTTTAAAACCGAGAGCTGGAGACGGTGGGTCTCCGGTTTTGGCTTCGGTTTTGCTTTGGATGGGCCTTGCCCATGGGGTCCTACTTGGAGATTCCACTTTGATTTTTCCTTTCAACTGTTTATATATATATAATATTTTTTAAATTTTTATTTACGATTAATAATTAGATATATATATATAAATAAATTATTTTTTTTTTTAAATAAACATAGACCGAGGGGTTCCGGATTAACATGGAAATGGAATTGTCTTTTACGTACGAATTATGGTTTCCATTCAAAGTTTATTTATTTTTAAGTTTTAACAAACAAGAAAAATAAAAATATTATTACTAGTGTAATTGATCAAGAAAAACATTAAATGTACGGTATTCCATGTATAATGATACGGAAAAGCTGTCTTTCTGTTAAGGCCACTCCTTGCTTGCTCCTTACAAGTGGGAAGTGGGAGCGAACGTGTAAAAATAAAATCAAATGTAAATTTTTTAAAAAATATAAATAAAACATCAAATAATGGATGGATAGGATGGGACTGATTAATTTTAGGAGGCAGAGCAGGGTCCCTCAGTCCGTCCCTTCATCATCCTCCATTTCTCTGCTCTAATTAAGATTTAAAATTAATCACATCTTAATTAATTACCCATATAGGAGTAACTCCCTCTTCATTTTTATTTTTTTCTTACAACATCTTTTTGACAAGTTTTAAAAATTTTAAAGTAGTTTAATAGTTAATAATGTATACTAGCTAGTACAATTTTGCTGTGAGAAAACTTTAGAAGGTTTAAGTGGGTAAATGAAGTCATCCAAAGTTGAACGAGTCATAATCTTATAGAAAATCTCATTTGAGATATATATGATGGGGTTTGGGGCATTATGCATGATGCCAAAGGAGAATTATTATGTTGATGGTACGTACAATATATTTTTTAGTAGGGTTTTTTTTGTTGAGTTGGTTTGATGGTACAAGATTAGCTACAAGATAAAAAAAAAGCTTAGTTTTCTTGCATATAATTTGTTTCTACTTATTTCTTAGTTGGACATTATTATTAATTAGCTTTGATGTAATAAATCAAATATTGAAATTACAACTTATTATATATGATGTGCATCCTTTGACACATAAGTGAGGGAGAGAAGACCTGCTCCATCCATCTTCAGAAGAAAACGGATAAGAATATCAGACCATTTGTTGTTTTTTTGGGTACAGAAAGCGATAAGATTTTCCATATAAAGGAAAACATTTTCTTTGTTATTTTGTTTCTTAAACAAAACAAAAAAAAAATGGGAAAAACTCACAATAATATGCACAACATGGAGAAGGCATTAAATTTCTATATAATAAACAAACCAAATTATAATTTCAAATTTCACGAGATGTCCATGCATTAATTCATTTTATTTATAACATGAACATCAATAATTATCTGATCGATATATATATATATATATATATATATATATGCGACAATAAATTTGTAGAATAATAAGAAGATAATTAGCTAATCAAATTTACAAATTAAATTAACATAAAGCACATTATGTATGTATAGTAACATTATTAGTAGTAGCTTTTATAACTATGATAAATTAAATTATTTTAGGGTTTAGGAATCTGTAGATGCCCGCCTTGTGTGGCTTAATAGAAAAAGATTCCCTTTTTGCTTTCCATTGGCACTGGCAGGGAAAGAAAATCAAGATTGATTTTGTATGTTGATAATAATATATGATATGGTTATTTGGTTAGTGATTCTCTTACATTATCAGCTTTCCACATTTAGGTCGGCTGCCTGAATCCAACCAAATGGTAGGGGCCACGTCTCTCCCTCCCTCCCTTCCTTATTATCCTTTTTATTATATTTAATTTAATTTAATTTAACTATCTCTTCTCTTAATTTGTTTTATATATAATATATATGTACATGATGTGTTTTATACGTCAAATTTCATCGAATGTGACCATGAAATCAATCTCCCTTTCCCTTAATTGATCAAATTTTGTAGTATTTTTTTACTGACCAAAACCTAATCTTTTTTTCTTTCTCCACGATTAATCTATATTATCTATTCCCTGGCTAATCACATGTTTGATTCCACTAAACAATCTCTTAACTGGTTTAAAAGAATCTCATTAATTCCTATATCTATAATATGTAATTAATTAATTAAATTCAGTTATGGGATAAAGTTCATCAGATATTTACAACTGTTTCTTGCACTTTCCTTTGGTTTCCTTCCCTTTAATCATCATCTTCATCTCCATCTATCCATGGATTTCATAATGGATTTTGAGTAACTCAATGAATATTGGATGGTCCATAGATCCATCATCTCATCTTGTGCTTTTATTTTATCTCTTTGGTTTCCCTGCCCATACCTATCCTTTTCACTTTGATTATTTACCTTTTTATACTTTTCTTTCTTTCTAAACTTTACAAATTACAATTATATGATTTGTAAATTAATCATTTTCAAATTTAGGTAAACACCTATCACTATAATTGGACTCATAAAGTTTTTTCAACAAAGAAATCTTAGTTAATTTACTTAAAAGATGTAATTGCTCGTTTCTTACTTTTTTACACCTTCTAACTAGTTAATAATTATATATATATATATATATATATATTATTATAATAACTTATCATAAATTGAACAACCAAACAAAATTTGATGAGGGTTTTTGTTTTGTATAGTGAGAGAATTGGATCATGACGAATTTGTCAAACCGTATTTCACATGTCATCATTTCCGAATTCCCAATTTAATTTATTTAGTTAATGCCTAGTATGCTTCAAAAGCAAAGCCATGTGTGTTTATCTACTTCTTTTTAACTTTTTTACATTAAAATAAAACCTTTGTGATTATCTCAAATTAAAGAGATCATTAATAGTATAAAATTAATTATCTTATATATGTTATATGTGATCAGTACCATGCTCCCACTTTCCCACTGCCTAGGGCATAATTTCGGTTGTAGATGACATAATATATGACTCAAGGCGGCTGCGCCACATCAGTTCAACCGACGCCCCCATGCCATGTCATCATAATTAAGTTTAAAGAAATAAAAAGTTGTGCAATTTCCCGTTTGTGACCAAATTAATCACAATCATAAGACTATTAATTATATATATGGAATCTTGAATTTGGATGCATGCTTTAGGAAAATTTTGGTTTAATTAAGCGTGCTTTTTGAAGTGGCTTTTGATGATCATAACAAGCTTATATTGACAAATTGGATAATAATAATAATAATCATGTACATATATATAATTCCTAAAAGAAGTTTGATCTCAACGTATATGTCTCTCTTTTTTCTTTTCTTCTTTGATGATCTCATGGTATCTAGAAATTGGATGATATGGGAATTATGATAAGTTGGAATTTGAATTAATATATATATCAAGGCCCGGCTGGGCATCAACTTTTTGTGTGTTGCTAAGATTTTAAGTCATCAAATATATTTTTAATAATTGCGTTATAATAAGACATCTTGGAATAACAACAAATTAGATAAACTCAGCCACTTAATGTTCCATCATGATGTTAAAATAGAGATAAAAAATGGTATACTCCATTTATATATTATGATTAAAACTTTTGGAAAAATATGAAACTCATTTTAACAGAAATTATTACTCAAAGAACTTAAAATATATGACCATGCATATGCCAATGAATTATCATAAATTAAATTGAATCCAAAAGGAATCTCCTTTTTAGGTCAGGATAACTTTACATTATTGACTATTGCAAGGGAAGAAGGAGATCATGATCATGAGATGATATGTACAACTTAATTAAAAATAAATAGCGCCTACAAAAGAAAAGATAAATCTGTTATAAACTTGTTTAGGGATAACGCCACATCATTAGTGATGAAAAGTAACTCAATCTAAATCCACTTTTTGCAATTTGCAAACCATAATCAAGGAACAATAAGTGTTAATATTAACATGAAAAGTTGGTAACTACCCCCACAAAATAAAAATTGTATTTTCTCCCCTCTCTTTCTAATTTTTTTTTTTTATATTTACAAGTTAATTTCATTCTAATCTCTTTGTTATCATCACATTGCACAATAACTAAAAGTAACAAACGAAAATTCTATAAATTACTCTATACTTTATGGAGCCAAATTAGAAGGAAAACAAAAATGATAGCTAGAAAATGTGGATATGGGATTTGTGGAAGTTTCTGCCTCGTCAACAACACGCATGATTCCCTTTTCTTTTTGTTTGTTTTGTTATCCTGCAACTTGCTTTCTTCACACTGTTCACACACGCAACTATTCCTCCAATCCGCCCATGAAAAAAATACCTGCTTAGAAAAATGCTTTTGTTGGTCTAATTTAAAATAAAAGTACTAGTACTACTTAATAATAATAATTTATACTTGTTTAATTTAATAGTATACATTAATTTTTTTAATATATTTAAAAGCCAATAGAATAGACTAAAACTAATTGAATTTATTAATAATAAAAAACTGAGAGTGAATTATGAAATCTTTGACTGTTGCTTCATCCTCTTTACCGACGTGGACAACGACCTACCTTTTCGGGTCAACCCACGTGATCTCTACAACTTATTGATCACACACCTTAATTCCCTGAATAAAGATTTTTATTTGAACTGATCTCCTAGCTAGTAAAACAATCACACCAGTAATTGCAAGAAGTTAATCAGCTTGATCTAATTAGTGAATTTTAATTTTGGAGATGATTAAAGAGATTTGAAATCTAACTATTTCATTTGATGCTCCATAACACACACTTGATATTATTAAATTATAATTATAATAATAGGGTTGAGATGTAAAATGCGTAAAGTATTGTTAGGAACATGCAAGAATTTTGAATGTGTCAAAATTAACCAAAACCACATTTGAATTTAATTAAGGAGAAGATTAGAATAGAAGATAAGTAGGAATTGATCATTTTGTATGTTAAGAAACACATGTGAGGCTGCTTAATAAGGAAGTTCCAAATTAAATGTGCCTAACTTGGGAGTTGAACTTGAATGCAAGTGTCCAATGTCCAAGAGGAAATCTTGGTCAAAAATAGCTTGTTTTTTTGTTTTTGCTTGTTTTATTTTATGTTAAAGATACCAGTAAAGGAGTAGTTGAAGCAAAATCAAATTAAGAAGAGAGGGAAGCCAACAGTACTAGTAGTAATAAAAATGAATTGGAATTTGGAATGGGTTGAGTAGGTAGGAAGTAGGAAGGTTTAGGCTTTTAGGCTTTTGGGCAAATGGGTTACTACTGTTTCATGTTAACTGGAAGTTGCTTTTGTTGACTAAAAAGAAGGGAATCAGATCAGAAATGAGAGCCAATGGTGTTGAGTTGAGAGAAATGGGGACCCCACCGGTCCCATCCCCTGCTCCACATCCAAATCCAAATCCCCCTCTCAAGTCTCACCCTGTATTTGTAATTTGTATGGCATATATAATTTGCCACAGAAGAGAAGAGAGCCCATTGGGTGTCAGGAATTAAAGATGGTGAACACTTCACAGGGAAGGTGAGAACTGAGGAGTGAGGACACCCAATAAAGCTACAGTGTTCTCTCTTTGTCTTTGTCTTTCTTCTCTCTTGCCTTCCTTTTGTTTTTTCTTTTATTTCGGGTTCAGGGTTCACACTGGAATTTCTTTAAATGTCAGCACAGCAGCAAAACTAGACCCAGAACAAGTCTTTAGGAAATTACGATCCAGTATTAATTCTAGAAATTACAGCAAACAAAACATCTCCATTCTCCTCTCCCTCCGTATGTTCTAGAATTTACAGCAAATTATGGAGTATTAGCCAACAGAAATTTTGGACAAGATATTTACTAATGATTTCTAAAGTCTAATGACTTTCATTCATTCATAATATAAAAAGTTGGATCACACCATGGGGTCTCCGTCTCATTCATTTTGACTAAATATATATATATATATGGGAATGAAAATACTACCTTTTCATCTTTCAATTATGGGTCAAGGAACAACAAATTAATTAGCTGTCTTTACTTACTTTCTTTCGTAGGATTTCTTCAATTGTAGGACCATTCATTTCTATTTTCTATTTATTTATGCTAATTTCAATATATATTTAAATATTTTCCCATCAATACTTATAAATCATTCTAGAATTTCAAAAATACTAAATGTAACAAAAAATAAAAGAATTTAAAAATGTGAGTTACTATACTACTATGAATATGATGCAAAAAAAGGTTAATTTTTCAAAAAAAAAGGAAAAAAAGGTTAAAGTTGGTGGTATAAAATATTTGCAATTTGTTAAGGCACATGCTTAATTGTAGTAATATATGGAAATAATCATAGTAGTAATTATTAATAAAGTGTGTCCAAACTCCAAGTTGATTGTGTTGGTGGAAGAATTAAAGCAGGCGAGGGCGATGGAGATTGGAGAATGGAGATTGGAGGGTAGTAAGTAATTAAGGAAAGGAAGAGATCAAGAGAGAGAGAAATGAAATTATGTTGCCGACATGGCACGCATATACTCAATGTTCCAAAGTCAAATAAAATTAGGCCACTTGGGAGCTTTGGTTGGCTGGCAATTGGCAATTGGCAATTTTTTGGCAAATTTTTTTTTTTTTAAATTGAAAATCAATATCCTTCCTTTTGGCTTTTGTTTGTTTCTTCTTCTTCTTCTTCTTCTATTCAGTCTTCAGTCTTCTCTTCTGTTGCAGATAAGCACTCATCTTTCTTAGTCAATCTCAATCCTCTCATCATATCTCCAATATTTCTCCCTTTCCAATTCCAATTCGCCCCCCTTATTCACTACTCCTATACTAATTAACCCACTTGCACTAGTTGCCATTTTTCCCATTTTATTTTTCAATCCAAAACCAACAATTTTGTTTCTTTTCTTTTCTTTTCTACGGACTTATACAAACAAATTAGGCTTCTAAATTAATTTCGTAGCATATGGTATTGGATTGGTTGGGTGAAAATGAAACTTCTTATTTATTGCATTACAATTACAAGACTTTTGTTATATATGCTAATATCGAGGTCAACCAAGTCAACAACTTGCTCAATACTTAACTGCAGCTTATTGAATTTTCGCTACTACTACTATATATATTATTAGTATTAGTATTAGCTAGTGTGTGGGTGCATGGTGGACTAGAGTTTCATTATTAGCACTAGTCTATGGTACTAGTACTATGAGTTTTTTGTACGCATAATTACTATTTTGGGAGCTTAACTTTTAATTATGTCATGTCATGGCATGGGTGTATTAATTAAATTAGGTTTAACAAGTTTAATTAAGTAATAATTAATTAATTATTATAACAAATGGAGAGTTTAATAAGAGAGAAGTCAACAAAATTAGATTAAGATCAAAATTAGAATAAACAATGAGTTATGGCAAGACGTTATGGCAACTATAGCTAGACTTAAACAAGAATGAAGCAAGGTGAGGGATGGAGATGGTGACCGCTCGTATTCATTATCCAATGGAGACGCCCATCCCATGCTTCGATTGTTACATTTCTCAACATCATCCACTAAAGATCAAGCGTACCCCCAACATACAACTATATATATAATATACTATTTTATATACTCAAATTTTTTTATTGTTTTTTAATACTAGTTGTTGGATTTTTGTTATACATCCAATTATACATTGGGAATATTGTATAATTTCTTATTGTTCATTTACTACATGTTAACCATTATTGTTTGAATTGATGCCAACAACTTTGATCATATTAGATTTTTTAAAATTATTTTTCAATTGCAATTCTATTATCTTATTTTCTGTTTTTAAATCAACACTAATATTAGCTCATTATTACCATTTAAAAAAAAACCGAAACCAAAAGCCTATACTAGAACAAACATAGAAATGAATTACATCTTTTATGGTATTCTCCATAATTGCATTCATGGTCCCCTCTATGCCCTCTTGGTGAGTGGACAACTATCAAAATCACTTCTCCCTTTCAACAACACTACTAATGAGGATTAAGAGGGAGCGATGGTAATCCTTTGGCATGTTGACTCTCCATTTCAAGAAGCATTAAGGATTTTTGTCTTTGATACCGGTTCCTCTTTGCAGCAAGCGCTGAAAAAATGTTTATCATACAAAGTTAGAATCAAAATGTTAGCAGTAGAACTTCACCAGTAATGGACAGCAGAATAAATGATCATAATATTAGCTCTCAAAACAATCCATCTACAAAAACTTTAATATCATTTTAAGGTTACAATGATAACAGAATAGTCTAAACGATTTCAAATTAACTTATAAAAACTAGCAAGAAAATTACACAGTAGTATGCCTATTGACACTATTCTTGGCAATTGCCAGGATGCAGACCAGTCTATAACATGTAGAGGTGATCAGTGAAAAGTAATAATCACTTCTCAAAGTATACTTAAGAGACGTTGGCCCTAGTCCCTGCAATAAACTATCATCGCATGTCTGAATACTACTGGTTTATTTCATTGAACTCCATTTCCAACTCGAAAAATCTAAGTTTGGTTCCCTCAAAGAACCATAGTCATGTATTGGAATATCAATCAATATAGGAAGAGTTCGTAAGTAACTCTTTTCAGAACTTACACTTCCAAAACACAGACTAACTTCATATAGGTCCAAAATTTGAGGGGTTTGAATTGATTTCTCGGTTTCAAACTTTGGTGTTTCGTTGAGTGCTTTACTAACCTATCACTCTATCTTTGGCCTCATCTAAGTGATGTAAAAATAATGTGAAAACAGCATAATATTATATATTAATGCTGATACATAAATCAAAACAGAGATAGACAACCAATAAAATTGAACTTCTGAGGTGATACTTACACATTAAATCTGAAGGTAGACCGAAATCATAATCATTTTTACCCCGCCTGATACAGAATATGTAGATCACCAATAGCAGCAAAGAAACAAAAATGAAGCATGATAGACCAATTGCAATTTTACCACCCTTAGATAAGTGGCCATTCTCCCAAAACAAAGGACAATCTGGTAAAGGAGGTACCCCACACAAGCCTTTGTTACCAGAGAGACTGGAGAAAAAAAAACCGCAGTTAATTCAATGGGTAAATTATATAAACATAGGTATTTACAAAATGCACGTAAAGCAGACAATCAGAATTGATATACACAGCTCCAAAAGTTTACTTGAAATTCAAAGAAAATATATAATAAAAGAATAAACTCAGAAATTAAACATACTCAATGGTTCCACCATGCACACCAACAGAATATAGTTCTTCTGGTACTCGGCCCTCCAGTAAGTTATTATTAAGACGGCTGAAATGCACAAGCAAATTGTTAATGTTAAAAGTGAGTAATGATGCCATGGAAAATATCTAGATAGAAACAACCACAGATATAGCAAGAGTAAGAGAGTTCATAAGCATCATATCATCATTCATCAAATCAAGCACCACAGACATTTCTATATTTTCCTCTCCTTATGGAACTTTTGGGCTATATTGGTCCTTGATATGATGCTTTTGAACTCACAAGGTCCATTAAATCCTACTCTTGTAATATGATCCACTCATACTAAGAATAAAAAAAGACTCTGGCAGAGATGAGAATGGGACAGGGGATGTATGCACACAGCGGCACAGAGAAATAAAAGCTGGGAATGAGTACACAAGGGAAATAGTTGGATTCACACCCATTGAGAACAAAATAAGAGCCACATTTAATGTGGTTTGAACATGTAATAGAGGAGATCTTCAAGTGGCTCCATGATAATATGTGATCTAAAGGCGGATATTTGAACATGTAATATAGGAGATCTTCAAGTGCCTCCATGACAATATTGTGATCTAAAGGCGGATATCCAGGATCGAGGTGGCGTGGAACAGAAACTATAAAATTTGGACCTCATTTTTATTTAAGTTTACTGAGGTTATGGCGTTACATAGGGAGCATGTAAGCTAGCCTCACATAATTGCATAGGGCTTAGTATGTCATCATAATATTTATTAAAAAGATATTGAGATAATTGAGCTTTGCAACAATGTTTAGTTTTTATGAATAAATAATCACAAGAACCTTTTGTTGGACAACGATTAAATCCAAAAAATAAGTGTAGTTTTTGTAAAAAGTAAGTGAAAAGCAGAACACGTACACAAGCTGCAGATTAGAAGATGTTAAACTCTCTGGTATGGAACCTGAGAATTGATTGTTTGACAAATCCCTGCAAAATACAATCCAGAAGCAATACAGTAAAGATTATGAAAATAATAAAATCAGAAAATATTATAACTTTTCAGAAAAGACTGAGAAATTTTCTTAAATAAAGACGCGATGCTGTCCAGAGAAATGCAATTGGAGATTAACCATAGCATTTCATTCATATTTTAATATATAGAAGTTAAACAGTCGCTTCAATAGTTTACCAAGGGGTTTGCAATAAAAACTACTTACAGTTTTGCAAGAGATTTTTGACCAAGTCCAGTCGGTAGAGTGCCCTCTAAAGAGTTGGAACTTAAGTTCCTGAACAATTAAAAAGTATTAGTAGAACTTTTGCCAACCAGACAAGTAATTCCAAAGTAGCAACAACAAAGGACTATAACTTATGGGGTAAATGGTTCGTGTGATAAGTTGGAAAATTCTCATATGAGTTTATCCCAAATAAACCATTTATTCCATTAACTTCTATGCATGATGTACATGAGGTTTGTTTAATGGTGGTTAGTTAAGAACATAAAAGGTTGCCAGCTGATACTTACAGGTTTATCAAGTTTGACAAAAGACTAATCTGCTCACTTATATATCCCTTCAAGCCTTGACTTCCAAGATCACTGCAATATATGCATAAGCAATAAATAATGATACCAGCATATAGGTTAAAAAAATATACAACATTCAATTTCAGACTATGAGTGCTGTGACTCATAGAGTAAGAGCAGAGACAGCATTTACATTTGAGTTATAAAAAGGCCTGTCCCGTTCTTGTTAGCATGACATGTAACTCCCTCCCAAGCATCCCAGTCAGTAGGAGCACAAGGATCACCATTCCAACCCATTCGGTCAGGAACACGAAGTGAATCTTTCAATGCTTTCATTGCAATCACTACAAGACAGAGCAGCATAAGCACTATATGGATTGCAAAGTGAAAAAGAAAGGAACATAACCATTAACCACCCTCTTTCTAGCACCAATATATTACAAATTCTCAACTTTTCTAAACATAAATTTTTTAAACCAAGAAAATCAAGATGCCTCCCAAGAATCTGTTTTGTTGTCCTTCAAACATGTAGTGATCCACAACTTTGAACATAATTACATTTAAGGCACATTGATGGGTGGTTTTCCAAGGAAATTAGAACAATGGCATGCATAGTAACCATTTCCGGTCACCAAACTCAAAAATTTGTCACAACCATCGAGCAGCAGTATACTAGTAACTAATTATAACAATTTTCCAGGAAACCCAAACAAATACAGAAGTAAAAAAGGTAAATTTACTAAACCTAGTTTCTAATTCACTTAAAAATTGAAAAAACTAGCTTGCCAAAGAAAAATTCCAAAGAGTAATGTGAAACAATTACTTAACCTAAGAGCAATGATGTGACATTTACTTAAAAGCATCAAACTTTTCATTACCATAGTTAGAGTTGTTTTTAATTAAGTATAATAATAATAATCATTAATTAATAGTAGGTAAAGCGTTTAGAATTTCTTGCGTTGCTTTCAAAAACTAGTCTAAATTTTCGATAGAAGAAGCCAATGACTTGAACGACAAAACCAAACTCGCATAAGCAACTTTCAAGTCTACATGCATTATGCATATCGTAACCAACCAAAAAAACTAGTACTAGTAAATTGTTTTACCTTGTTCAGGAAGTGTGGACAAATCAGCTGGAACCATGGCGTAATTCTCAAGTCCACTGATCAAAGGAGCCCCTACTACAGGCACCAATTTCACATTCAAAACAGAATTGCTTAAATTCTTCTCTGTATAATTCAAAGTGTAGGCTGCGAAGCTCCCAACTTGCTTGAATATATCCACTCTGCTCACATTCTTATGGTTGACCAGCACATCGAACACCCTCTCCCCTGCCTTGTTCACCGTCGAATCAATCTCCGCAAAATGAAACCACACCAAGTAATCAAGCTTCGCATCCACCTCTAACCCGTACTCCAAAGCGCCGTCATTTGTCACCGCCGATTGGTACAATTTCATCGGGAAGTAATTCGGTGCTTGCTCGGCACCCTTTATTTTTTCCTTGGTGGTTATAATTCTAGCGGATTCCGAATTGGCGGTTCGATAATTGGAATCGGATTGCCAGGAGCGGCCAAAGGGGTCCGGGTCGGAGGAGAAGCCGGGTCCCCATTGGGATGACCCGGGGGAGATTCTGCCGTAGTTGACTAGAATGTAGCTGTCTCCGGTCTGTGGGGAGTTGTAAGACAAAGGATCGATCTGAACAACTTGGAGAGAACCGATGACGGGAGGGTCAGTGGCAATGCTGTAAAAACAGAAATCGAGCTGACCGTCTTTGACGAAAGCGAAGAGATCAGAGTAAGCGCCATCCCGAGCAAGATCCTCGGCCCAAGGAGAGCGCCAGGAAAAGACGAGAGTGCCCTCGACAGAAGCGTCAAAGGAAGGGGAATGGGATTTGCCGTCGTAGTTGTCGTAAACGGTGAATGTGCGAACGTAGTAACGGCCGGGAGGGAGAGGGATGTTGTAGCAATTCTTCTTGCCAAAGGAGAGCGGGAAGAAACGAAGGGTCTTTTCGTGCTGCAGATGGAAGTGGAGGGGCTCGGAGACGACGGCAGTGGAGCCGCCCGTGAAGAACTTGTCGGGCAACCAGGAGATGTTGTAGGAGTCGGTGGAAGGAGTGAGGCCGCCGCAGTCAATGTGGAAGCTTGTGTCTGCAAAAAACAGAGGCGTTAGCATTTAGAGTGAGAATTGAATTGAATTCAAAAAAAGAGGAGGAAAGTGCTCACTGTAAGGATATGGGAGAGGGGAGGAGGGAGAGAGGAGGAAAGACAAGGAAAGGAGAAGAAAGAGGAGTTGAAGGGACATGGTGAGCTTCAAGTGTTTGGCTTCAAGGATTTTAGTGATAGATTAGATTGGGTTTTCGGCTTTCGGACAGGAACATGGGAACTCAAGTGATCAGAAGTGTAAAGTAGGACTAGGGACTTAAAAAAAGGTGAAAGAAGGGCGAGATTAGCGGAGGATTGGATTCGAGCAAAAAGTCGAGAAAGAGATGACTTTTACGAGTGAGAGCTGGTGCACTACTACTCATTACTCAAATCAACTTCAGGCTGTTAAATGTTGGTTACTATAGTAATTTTATCTTTTTTTTTGGCCAGAAGTAGTAATTTTATCTGATTACTCATACTAGAATGAATTTTTTTCCTTTTGGCACCATAGATAGATTTGATTAGAATTTATTTATGTAGCAAAGCAAATGGCAAAATGGCAAAATGGCAAAATGGCAAATGGCAAGGGATTTGCTATTGCCTTTTTTGGTTCAATAATTCCTTTTTCCTCTTTGGTTTGGTCCAGACTCCAGAAGATTTAATTTGAATCCTTTTTATTGGTTAAGATTAAGAAATAAAGAGTGGGTCAATTATTGAATGGAGTACACCTTTTTGTTAAAGCTTTACTATATCAAAGGATACACCTTTAACAAAAAGAAACCCAACAATCCATATTCATTTATATATATTTTTTTGTTTGAAATTAAAGTTAAGAAAAAGAAAAAAAGGAAACAAACAGAGGAATATATATTATAGGCATAGGGCAGATTGTATATATGTATCAGAAAACATTTGGGGTGAACCCCACGAAAATAATGGAAAAATGAAAGAGTTAAAAGGGGATTTGGTAGTTTATGGAGGATTGCAGCATAAGTATCAAGTATGTTGATGTTGTTGTGTTTTGTAATTTGTTTGTGGGGAAGAGATAGGGTGGCCCGTGGCCATAACGGGGGGGGTCCAAGCAGGAATTTGGTGATCAGCTCAGCTCGTCACTGAAAATGATATGGGAAAGTAGCTAGAGACCTATCAGCATCAATACCATTAAACAAGATATAGTTGACAGCTTTAACCTTTAACCAACTCTTTTATTAGTATTATTTTTTTTTATTTTCATTTTGTATTGTATGTATTCTATTCCATATAAAAATAACCGTTGACTGTTGAGTGATCCTAGCTAGTCTTAAAGAAAGCGTTAGACGTGGCATCCATGCACCCAAAACATTTATAAATAAACCACAGCACTAGTGACTAGTTCTCATCTCACACCCCACAACATCAATACTAGTTTATCATCATTTCCACTTCATTTTTTTTGGCCGGAATTTCCACTTCATTCAACTTTAGAAACTGCTCTCTGTTTTTCTTTTATATTTACAAATTAAACTTGTTCGAGCTGGGTTAATCCATTATTATTGGGGTAAAACTCTCCCAACAAAGGTTTTTTTAATTCACAAGATTTGAAGTCGAGACCTTTGCTTAAAGGGAACAAATATCAAACCACTTGAACCAACTCTTGTTGCCTGTTGGTTAGAAAACTGCTCTCTCAACTACTAAATGAACTCACATTTTTTTCCTTTGTAGTTCTAGTATAATGGTAGTGTGAGTGAGGGGATGAAATCTGAAAATTTTGTTGGGAATTCAAAAAGGGCCAATCGGCGGCACCAAAAGTCACATGCATGCATGCTTCAGCTTGATTCTGATTTTGCCTATATACATAAACCCCACAGGTCCATATTGACAAATATAGAAGAAGCAAACTGTCTTTGATAATTCTCACATGTTGCGTTATAGGCATTTAAGTTTTAACTCTCTCTCAACTACACCAATAATGGCAAATTAATGACATAACAATGTTACTATATATATAATAATAATCAATAATCAACAACAATATATAGTACTAGCTTATTACAAAAATCTTCAAGAGAAAAAAACCAATAGCTTACAAGATTTTATGCATGCCTTTGTAATATTCCCACCTGCCCCACCTGCAACAAAAAAATGCTCAACTGTCCATATATTATTTAGAAATAAGTGATCTAACGGAATAACCCGCAAAAATTTGCATGCATTCTGAGATAAAATCATGAACGTTGAAATAGAAAAAAGTTTGTTATTATTATGTAAATTAATTGTATGCAGATAGTCAACAATTTCTACTAGTTTCCGTCGATTGTGCCTTACTTGAAGCTACCCTTGGAAAAGTGCTAACTAATCAGTAAAATGCTTTTGGTGCCAAAAAAATAAATCAGTAAAAAAATACTCAAGTCTTTGTCTTCGGTGGGCCTTAATTAATTATATTAATTAATAATATAATATTAATCTTCTCACAAGTGACAAGTTATAACCCCGTGACATAGAAGAGAATCTCTATGCTTTGCTTCTTTGCTTTCTTGTGAACTGACCCAATTAATTAAAGCAAGCCCATAGCTTTGAGGTTTGGTTTAGTAATGGTGTGGCCCATAATCTTCTTCTGATCCAAAATAGAGAGAGAGCCGGCGAAAAGCCCATTACGGCCCATCAGCACTCAGCAATGGATTTAAGATTTATGTCAACGTGTAAGATACTAAGATGTGGTGCACAAGGGCTGTTCAATCCACTCAAGTTCCTCTCTTCCACAATTAATACCTGAATTAACCGTCACTATAACAAACATCCCAAAATAAAAATACAAATAAAAATACAAATGAAGAAAAAATCATAGAGTAACAACAAAAGCTAACTAGTGGTCTCAATTTGAAGTCGATTCGTGTAAACCACAGTTGTCTTTGTTTCTATACTTTCTCCAAGCCTCCGATTAAGCTTTCTTCTCCACTGGCCATGGCCGCCGCCGTTGCATCCGGTGGAGCTAATATTGCTCTTATCAGTCCTTGCCAAACCCAACAACGACTAAAACACCCATCTCCATCTCCATCTCCATTTCTTGGAAACAAACTCAAACTCAAACTCAAACTCAAACTCTCCTCAAAAACCGACCCCAAAATTCCAGGTATTTTGTCCTTGAAAGCCCAACTTATTGATGCGGTTCGTGATCTCTTTGTTGGAGTGGGAGTTGGGCTGCCATGTACAGTCATGGAGTGTGGTGACATCATTTATAGAAGCACTTTGCCCAAGTCCAATGGCTTAACCCTCACTGTGCCTGGTGCAATGCTGGCTTTGGGGGCTCTGTCTTATCTCTGGGCTACTCCTGGTGTGGCTCCCGGCTTCTTTGACATGTTTGTTCTTGCTTTTGTTGAGAGGCTGTTTAGACCAACTTTCAAGAAGGTGACTCAATTTTGGATTTTGGTCTTCAATCATGTTTTCTTGTCTGGGGTTTGTTTTGTGGTTATAAGCCTTTGCTTTCTGTTTTTGACAGGACGACTTTGTTTTGGGAAAGAAGCTGGGAGAGGGTGCTTTCGGTGTCGTCTATAGAGTTTCAATGGCTGACAATCCTAAGGTATTGGCGTATTGCATCTTTGAGAATTCCACTATGTCTAGACTTCTGTTTTCATTTCAGCAGCATTTCTTTAACTTTACTTGAATTATAAGAGGCAATTGATTTATCATGTTACTATCTGAATCAGGAGGCTGAGCAATTTGAGTAGGTTAATTTCATCAGTAAATGGTTTCATATTTTGTGATGATATGTTTAATTATTTGGTATGATGACTCTTGAGTCTTGAGACTTGAGAGGTAATTGAATATGGAGTAATTTATGGGTTTTGTTTGATCATCAGAGAGATGGTGAGTTGGTCGTGAAGAGGGCTACTGAATATGGTGCAGTAGAAATCTGGATGAATGAGCGTGTTCGACGAGCTTGTGCAAACAGTTGTGCTGATTTTGTATACGGCTTTCTTGAGGTGTTGATCTCTATGACTACTACTACTACTACTACCATATAAGGGTATCATTATTTCAATAGATAAAGTCTAGTTTGATTGCTGAGGATATATTACCTTTGCTTTTCTTTGGAATCCATTTATGGGTTTCTGACTAGGAAATGGCTCAAATTTCAATATTGAAACATCTTTCAGGGTTCTTCCAAGAAAGGTGGTGAATATTGGCTTGTATGGCGTTTTGAGGGGGAGGCTACACTTTCAGATTTGATGCAGAGCAAAGATTTCCCCTACAATGTTGGTACTTCCATAAATCAGCAATTTAACATGCTTCAGTTTAGCTCTCTGACTGCCAACTCTAGTAATTGTTTCACGTAATATCAGGTAGAAACCATGATACTTGGGGAGGTCCAGAACTTGCCCAAAGGCTTGGAAAGGGAGAATAAAATCATTCAGACTATCATGAGGCAGATCTTATTTGCCTTGGATGGTCTTCATTCAACAGGAATTGTGCATAGGGATATAAAGCCACAAAACATCATTTTCTCTGAAGGTATTGGAATCAAGCTTTAATCAGTGAATAAGAATTTGCTAATTTTCAAGCCTTCCAAGATTGATTGTATGCTGCTTCAAAACATGAGCAGGGTCTCGTACATTTAAAATCATTGATCTTGGAGCTGCAGCAGATTTGAGAGTGGGAATCAACTATATTCCAAAGGAGTTTCTTTTGGATCCAAGGTAATTTCTTATCTAGAAGCAACATACATATCTCATTGCACACTGATGTTTAACTGATGACCAGTATAATTCATGCCTGTTAAATATGTCTAAAACCTAAGAATAGGCTTGAAATTATTTCTCATATTTAACATTTGCAGATTGCAGTTCTCTACAAGCCACTCTTCAAATTCTCATGTTTAATTGAAACTTTAAAACATAGAATTCTACCCCATAAAATTTCTTCTTGATTCGTTAAGGATTTAATTATTCTGTGTTTCTTAGATATGCTGCACCAGAGCAATATATCATGAGTACGCAAACTCCATCTGCACCCTCTGCTCCAGTGGCAACTGCACTTTCCCCTGTTTTGTGGCAGGTTTGTGTCTCACCAGATTCTCCCTAGTTTTTGATATTCTCAGACAGGTTTGTGTCTAATTTTATGATCATTTGGTTCTTTTTTCTTTCATTGACACTTTCTGTTTTTATTTTCTCAAACAGATGAACCTGCCAGATAGATTTGATATCTACAGTGCTGGTCTCATTTTCCTACAAATGGTGAGTGGAAGATTCTGCTCAAGTCATCTTTAGTGTTGTTTTTTGAAAATACATATAATGTTAATGCTATTTGATGCAACACACTGATAATAGGTTAACCTTATTGAAATTAATATTGCTTTGAGATTATATAATCAAGTGAAATTTCAACTTAAATTCATAAAAGAAACTGCAGAAAGCAGTAATTGTGGATTTGAGCAGCTAAACTTCAAGAAGTGAATGGGGTTTTCCAAAGTTTAGTTCTCAACTAAGTATATAATCTTTTCACAAGTGGAATTAATGAAAATAATCTGAACACAAATGGTTGAAGCTGAGGTTCTCCTATATCAATTGCAAGCATGGTCAATCTTATAAATGAACTAAGAATTTTCAAGTGAATGAAAAATCAGATAGAGAGGATGTGCGCAGTTTCAAGATGAAATCCTCAAAAGTTAGGCTTGCACTAGACAAGAATCATTTTATGAAGTAGTTAAGCATCCATAATATATACTAGCTTCCAATGTCTATAGTAAGGCTTTAACACCTTGACTTAAATAGCCTTCAAAGTATCAGGTACATCATGTATGCTCATTTTGGATTGTATATTTCTAATATAACATCTATGGATAACGAGATTGTCAATTTTTATTGATACTGCTGTTGCAGTCATTATGTTAGAATTGAAGAAGTTGTCCTATTAAACTCAAAATAGTTTTCTTCAAACAGGTATTTCCATCTTTAAGGTCCGACAGTGCCTTGATTCAGTTCAACCGTCAGCTAAAGAGGTGTGATTATGACTTGGTTGCTTGGAGGAAAACTGTCGAGCCTCGTGCTAGCCCTGATCTAAGGAAAGGATTTCAGTTGCTGGATTTAGATAATGGCATAGGATGGGAACTTCTGACCTCAATGGTTCGGTACAAAGCAAGACAAAGATTAAGTGCAAAAGCAGCTTTGGCTCACCCTTACTTCGATAGGGAAGGACTACTAGCTTTGTCCTTCATACAGAATCTGAAGCTGCAATTCTTTAGGGCTACACAACAAGATTATGGGGAAGCTGCCAACTGGATAATCAATTTAATGGCGAAATCTGGAACTGAGAAAGAGGGTGGCTTCACAGAAGCACAGCTTCAGGAACTCAGAGTCTGTACCAAACTATAGTTACAATGCATTCATACAAGCATCAATCACACACTGGATAGTCTTTAACCGAGTCTTGTCCTCATTGTGCAGGATATACAGCCTAAGAAGAAGGCAAGTCCCCAAAGAAATGCTCTTGCTTCAGCTCTTCGACTTCAAAGGAAGATTGTTAGAACATTGAATGAGAGCATGGATGAGCTTAGCAGACGCGGTAAAAGCATATGGTGGAGCAGATGGATCCCCAGATCAGAGGAATAGAGAGTTGTATATACATATTTTTTTTTCTTAAAATTTTTTTCTTTTTCCCCCTTTTTTGGGTGTAAATTGTGTATTATAGTGACGAGTACCTACTGACCATTCTGTTTGAACAGAAAAATTATGATTAAGGAATTTAGCTGGAATTCTATAGGAACATACCAGGAATCTTTGGAAATGCAGGTGTGAGTACATTTTGTGAATAATATAAGTTTTAGTATACTTGTGAATTAACTGAAACTGCAATGAAGCATATGCTGTGCTGTAGCTTTGCACGATTTTTTGTTGAAGACTAAACAATTCCAATGCCGTTTTCCTCAAAGGTTCCTTAATATATAAACCTTACTTCTCCATCCTGCCCTCACTTAGTATTCAAGAAATATGAGAGCTCCAAATCCGAAAACCCATCTCCATTATTAACTAGCACATTGATTTGAGGTCTAGGCCAGGGAGGAATTTTAAGTAAGTAACATGCTAAAACCCATTATTATAAACTGACCAGCAATCACCTTACCGTCCATCAAAGTGGATTGCTTAGACACCATAATTATCATCTATTATAAAAAATCCGTACGTCATTAATTAAGTCCTTAATGAACTCTCATGCAAGCTTCTTCTTAAGCAAAGTAGATCAAAATTTGTTTATCCGAAAGGAGACAACTGTGTTATTGCTAACTCAAGGCAATAATTTCTCATAGTTCTTTTTCCTTGTCTTCATTCTTTCAATCATGCTCTTTAATTCGGAGGAGATAGTACAATAAACATTTTAATCATATAGTACTATAGCTACTTAAGAGAATATCTATACCCTACTATTAATTAGAGAATATCTATAATTAATTATTTTAATTATAAATAATATTTAGAATATTGAATTATAATCAAGGTAAAACTCCATTTCCTTTTTTCCAGCAAATAATTATTTGGATAAACATTATATCTCTAACAATATTTCCTCCCATTTAACTTAATTGCGATCACATAAGATAAAATTTTACTTAGAATTGAAATTACTCAGTTCTAATCATAAAATGAAAAAACCCGACGCGAATGCGCGGGGAAAATATCTAGTAATATATATACTAATATATACTAAACATTATGAATATACCCTCTGGAATTTACTAATAGCTCCTATCAACTTTTAATGTGGGAGAACTTTTTCGCCCTATATTGGTCTTTTACCATATGGCTCATTACTTTAAGATCCTTCCAATATTAACACTTAGGTTTGAAATGCATTGTCTTTATATGTAATTTTAGTATTGTGATGTAATTAATAATTGTGTTCCCACAATTTTTTCCTTAGTTGTTAGTTTCGGCCTTAGGTTCCATATCTAAATTTTAAAAAATTGTTTGTAGCGTAAGTACAAACTAACCCACTTGTTTATATATTATTAATGGAGAATTTGAACAGAGGATCTGATCAAGAAACATTATATTATGCCTTTGAATTTTGATGATATATATATATATATATATATATATATATCTTCCATTTATAATCTCGAATGGTCCTTAATATCCTGTGTTGGGGACCCCTAGCCTCTTCATTGATCAGTTTGAACCTTGAGGACAAATTAAGGGGCCGGCATTGGTAGCCATTTGAATGATTGAAAAGTTAATGTAAACTGCAATTAAGGGGAATAAGGATCGAGGTGATGGGAGCACAACATGTGGGAATTAAACAAACGTTTGCAATAATATATATAATATGAAAGAAAAAAGCAAGATAATTAGAAGAATAGCATAAGGTGATGGGACTAACTAATAAACTATATATTTCATCATGCTGTACTAGGAGATTCAAAGTCATAATATAAGAAAATTGAGAAGAGAATTATTAGTTATAAATAATGATAATGTTGAGTCTAATAGAGGCAATGCCATTTGCAAATCACGATGACTTCACGTGCAACTCTGACCTGCTTGTTCAAGTACAATTTTACAACCAAGCAGCATGCAGGTGGAGCCATTACTTTAATCCTAAACCTGCAGTAACACTTTGATTATAGTGCATTTTGAAAGATTAGTTTATGTAACGTTGTCTCTAATCTAAGTTGAAACTCCCAAAGCTTTTAACACTCCATTTATGTATATACTATACTCACTCATAAGCTTTTGATATCCTGCTAGGAAACAAGTGCTGAATTCGACCTCAGAAACCTAACCCTTTATTGGAAGCATAAATCATTACATTAACATGTTTGTCTATTATTTATCTTCATAAAGGTTGTTATCTTAGCTTTTACAACGATTAATTTCAATATATAAAAGCTTACAGAAAGTTGTTGCATTGCCAGATAGGTATAATATTACATATTTACAGAAGCAGTTTGATCAATTGCTTAATTAAAACTTGTTGAAGCTGAATTTTGGTCCAATTGATCAAATCATAACAGAGTAATTATGTTTATATATGTAGTATGTAGTAGCAGAAGAGATACATAGCATAGCAGGAACGACAAAGAGCATCTTAAAAATCTTGATAAAAAGACTGGAGAGCTCTAAAAACGATATTTGACAGCGTAAAAAATCTTGTTCAAAGATAGAATAGAAAATGATTAAATTACAGAGGCAAGGGGTGCTTAATGGAAGTTGACGTCCCTATATGAAAATGCCAAAATGGGAGGAACACGAGACCAAGCAAGTGGAAGTGGTGCCTTGCTTTGCTTTTTTTAGTTTAACTCTATTTTAATCTATCACTAATTAGTTGGGTTTTGAGCTCTTACCTTGCTTTTATCGATCTTGTTTATTCTACTAATTATTATAATAGTAATAGTGGAATCTTTGGTCATTACCTTGATGCTTGAGATTTTCATTTTTATTTTTATTTTTTTACTTGCATGAATTCTGAATTCCTTTGATTTGGAATTTGGCATGTGGGGTTACTGATTTAGAGGGGATCTTTTTTTGTACTGGAGATCAATTTTATTGCAAAGTGGCTTCAAAATGGTGCAAAGCCAGTAACTAGTTGCGAGGCAGAGCTGCCAACTAGCAAAACAGGAACAAGCCTGCAGAGTGCAGATGCAAATATTTCTTCGTTTTTTATATTATTTTAGTATTTATTCCTTGTAATTAATTATATATCTCGTCTCCACTGTGACCACTCTGTCTCACCAGGATTTTCAACCTAATGGAAAAATCAAGATGAATTCCTAGGGCTAGCATATCTCAAGAATTACAATGTCGGTGGGATCTTATTCTTATTCGGTCTGCTGCCAACTTTACATATATAGTCATGATATCATTAAGCTTTATATAAGAGCAAGCTTCTCGACAGTCCACACACAATCAGAGGCATCCAATATTATTCAGAATTGAGATGTGATTTGTAAGCGAAAATTATATATGGTCAAAACTCATCAAGAACATCAATCTCCAGAAGAAATACATTAAACTTATTAAAATTTAAGCCTAGGTGTTGTGTCTAGTTATGTTTTGTTCCAAAAGAAAGTACATACCTATCAATTAGATTAATATGTTAATCATGTAATTAATTATAAAGAAATACGTATCTAGCTAGCTAACTTAGAAGAAATATATATACCTCCCGTCACAAACGTGCAGCCAAGCGACGTAGTTGCAATTGTCATTAGTAGTTGCACAGTGTCTCTAAAACTGAGTTTCTTGTCTCATCACGAGTCATTAACCCATTAGTTTATTTTATTGTTGAGATGAGTTTAAATAATGTAAAAAGAAAAAACTTAATTAATCATCCATGACAACATTGTTAAGTTGATTAAACCCAATATATATATAGTGTCCCTAGTCCCCACATAGATGATCTTAAATAATTAGAGTCAAAATGAGAGGATAAGCTAGGTGAGGTCATTTGATAAAATACTAATGTCAAGGCTTGTAATAAAACAAGAGTGAGTGGAAGTTAATATGAATTGTTATGTAGGATTCAACTAGCTTGAAAAAGAAAAGAAAAGAGAAATTAAGTTGGTTCCAACATAAAATGAGAAAGAAACAACAAAAAGAGCAAATTAAAGAAAAGGAGACGGTCTGCTCATCATCCATTAATAATGTCCAATGCGATCCACAAATAAGAGGAAGAATTAAAGCTTAGATTGAAATTCATGGCCGACCCATTGTGCATTTGTGCTGGTGGGTGATGCCTAGCTACAGAGGTATAGGAATAGGATATACAAGTGTGACATGGCATTTTTTGGCATTTGGCAAGGAGAAAAGGATATATTGGATTCCTCTTTTAAGTAGTATTTTATTATTATCACAAAGAAAAAAAAAGAAAGATATATAGATATATATTGGGTCAAGTTGGGGTTGTCGGGAGGGTTAGGGGGCAGTGCACGGGGTTTGAGACCCCATCGTTGGGTGTTTAGTAGACCAGCGTGAGGGCTGGACCACACCCCAACCTTTTCCTTTCCTTGCTATAAGAACCCCCCCAAACATTGCCTCTTTCACTTCATTCTTCATTCTTCATTCTCATTCTCATTCATAGTTAACAATCACAAATAATTAGTAAAAGCTTTCCTTTTTCACTTCTTGTTTCTTTCCCAATATTGAAACAAATAATTCCCAGAAAGAAAAGAAAAGATGAAGATGAGCAGTGGCAGCATAGGAGGGTCAAAGAGAAGGCTATCACCAAGCAGAGGATCAGTTGGAGGAGTCCTTCGGGAGCAAAGGGCTCGCCTTTACATCATTAGGAGATGTGTGGTTATGCTTCTTTGCTGGCATGATTAATGAATGATCCATCCATCATCCCTACTCCTTAATTTCCCTCGGATTCTGATTCTGTGGTGGAGTACTGGAGTCTCCTTTTTCTTCTTCTTCTACTTTTGGTGGAACTGGAGTGTAAATAGTAGCCGCGGATATTATTATTATTATTCATATATTATCAGGCAGAGACAGACAGAGTCTAAATTAGTAAAACAAGTACAACAATTTTTGTATGCCTTATGGCCTTAATTATGTAAATTTCATAGCTTTATTAATTAAATCTTCAATATTTATTTCACAAATTTTTTTATTTCCTACTTTTATTCTTTCAATTCTGATCATCAGTATATATAATTGCCTTTTATCTTCTCTGTGAAGGAGTATTCATTTTGATTAGTATTTTGGAAGATGTGAAGAATCAACTCATTTCCAGTTATAATAGGCCTATATATATATCTTCTACTGAGAGAGAGAGAGAGAGAGGGAGATCCAATCCTGAATGGCTGAATCCAGCACATGGAGGATGAATATGGTGTTTGTTGGGGGCGGACGTCTTTCTCATCAACTGCTCAAACTTGTTGACTCAGGTGGGGTTAGTTAGTTGCTGCAGGACTTGCAGATCAATAATAATGGAAAAATGTCCATAAGTAAAAGGATCCAACTTTAGCCCACATGAATATATATGATTTCGTCTCAGTCTCACTTTTAATTGTTGTTGCCAACTAAACTTGGTGCTTGAATTGTTATGGATATTTTCAAATGTGTAAATTGTTCAACTCAGAATTGAGATCATGAATTGCAATTCACCATGGCAATGGTAGGTATCTGAAAATTTCAGAATCAAATTTGTTCAGAAACTAGATATTAAGACTTTTTTTTATTATTTTTTTTAAAAAAAAGAATAAAAAACATGTGGAAGTTTAATCCAAAATTTTTGGCCCCTCAAAAAAGCTTAATCCTAAAATTTGAAGATGATAAAAGTTTTGACCAATCCTATGTTAATGTAAGTAGCTTTTGAGAGAGGGGGGGAACCTAATAATAATAAAGGAGGAAAGAACAAGCAAATAAAGTGGGTAGATGCTTAGAGATAGTATTTGATTAGATGAAAGTAGGCCCCTTAATCATGTGAACTAGTAGTAAGTAATAATAATGAAAGACATGCAAACGCTCCAATTATTATTGTTATACATACTAGTAGGAAGGGTGGCATTTCCTTGTTTTCACTCCCGGCCGGCGCCTTTCCCAAAGAAGCAGCAGCTAGAAGTAGAAAAGTGCTAAATAATTGACACACATGGGCATGGGCATGAAGATGAAATAGTCTAGCTCTACCTAATAGCTAATAGCTAATAGCTATCATGATTGATTGAGATTCTTCTCTACTGTTTTTGTTTCCAATTTGTTTGACTATGTTTTGCTAGTTGCTAAATGCTACTACGTACTAGTAGAAAAAGAAGCCCTTGAGTTGAGACCTTGTTAATTACTAAAATTAATTAATGATGTTAAGAGGTGTATGATATATATGAATTATGATGTAAACCTTGTTTAATCAAATTAAATGTTGCTGTCTTGAACCAAACAGCATGAGCCCATAATTATGGAGTAATGTTAATGATAAAATAGCAGAAGTAGGGTTATTTATTTATTCCATAGAGACATGGACATGGTGATTGGTGGGTGCAAATTAATTAAAGTTAAGAGGATTTTGTTTTTGTGGGCTTTGCGGTCAAAACTGCATATGGTCATGGTGGTGGGCGTTAGTTCAATTATTGGATCACAGCCCACATTCACGTGCGCCACGTGTACGGTAAATATGGCCCCCCACCCCCACTGCCTGCATTTATTTATTTAACAGTAGTCCATTTTGCTGCTTCTAGTTCTATACTCCATATTAGTATCAATGTACCAACTAGAGTAGAGTAATAAACATACAATTTACTGAAACAAAACGGCAAAGCTCATTAGGTACAGCATCATATTCATATGATTATATGAAGTTCAACACACATCCATCCTCTGTCTGACTCTGACTCATTATCTGGATTACAGACACGTGTAATAGATGGAAATAACAGTTCACACGTGTGATGAGGTGGTATTGGTAAGTTTGAAGACTGATTGATGATCAGTTGCTACTCTTGGTTTCGATGTAATTGTAATGGAAGTATGGAAGTGGTAGGTCATGAAAGAAGGTCGCAGCAAGAGGCAAATTACAGCAGCTGATTTATCATTTTTGCAATCTTTATATTCTGTTGTCGGCCACATAGGAATAGGATGGAATGGTGCCAAGTGCCAACCCACCTTGTCAACTCTGTCTTCCTCTCTCTCTGTGTAATATTATACGTATAAATTGAATATACGGAGTACTATTAACACTAGTACTATAACATACTGTCTTATAACATGTATATGTATACATATATATATACTAGAACTAGAATGGAGCTGTCATTCTGTCAAGAGACAAAATAGAGAAAAGGATGGTGAAAGGGTCAAAAGGGCCGGCAATGGTTCCAATTGGGTGGGTGAATCCCACGTGCGCCTCCAAACCCATAACCCCCACCACCACTCACTACTCTCACCACAAACATATGTCAATCAAATTACATTATCCAAACTCCTTCTAATCCTTGTGCTCTGTTTTGCTCACCTCTTCGTGATCATCATTCTTCTTTTCTGTTAGAATTAGAAAAACAATATTGTGCTTATGTTTACACTGCTTTTTGGCGGTCACGTGCAGCGCACTAGTAATCGACGGTACGATGGGGTTGACATAGGATATGGTCATGTCAGCTCCACCTTTGAGATATGTCGGAGAGTTTGACTTGGAGGCTGGGACTAGAAGTTAGTTGGAGATAAAATCTCAACCTTTTCTCATGTGAGAGTAATAAACCCTTTTGAGCCTATCTTTCTTGAATATTTCCTTCTTACCATAAATCCCATAATTGACGCCTTAAATCAGATATTTCCTTCCTACCATAAATCCCATGATTGACGCCTTAAATCAGTTTCATCGTAAATCTCGCAATCATACTTGTCAATCCCTAATTGATGGCCTATATCAATCCTACCGTAAATCACTCAATTGCATATTACTGCTATCAATTGATATCAGTATACTATAATTACGGGATATCGTAATTATTACACATGTTCTTTCACTTCCAAGCCTCTCTGCTATATATAGTGGAGTTGAAACCATTGAAAAGGACTTTCTTGGATCTCAAGAGAAATGATCCTAAAACTTTGTCTCTTTACTCACGTCAAACCACCGTAAAAAGCCAAGATACCACCTGCCAACACCACACTCTCACTGAGATCTGCTCCGGTCTTCCTCTCCGCCGCCTCCTATATATCCTTTTGCTCTGTTTACGACGTCTCCTCCACCGTAATAAAAGAACCCATCAACAGCTTATATGCATGGACCATCAACATCTCTCTCTCCCAATGCTTAATTTAATTTCCATGTCCTTTGCCTTTCTTTTCTCACTTCATCATCATCATCATCTTCTAAATCATACTTTTTTTTTTCTTGTTTGGAAGATATATAAGGAAAGAGGTATATATACCTAGGGGAGTCCACAAACTCGAATTCCAGATTCACAATTACCAAGTTAATTAACCATATATTATAGTATGTAGCATCCGCTATTCTTTTTCAATTATATATATATAATATTGCTCCAAAATCTATTTATATCCATGCATTATTCAATCTTATAATTTTCAAATCATTATGAGAAGCTTTTTAAACATTGCATAAATAAAAACAAAACACACCAAATAATTTACACCAATCCTATCCTTTTTCTGAATCTGAGTGGGACATGCAATTACCCCCCACTTTCCAAAACATCACTCATACCAACCTAATTTCGCTTACCCTAATTTTAAGTCTTTGGTGATCTCAAAAATTTTTTTTTAAGTCTTTGGTGGATACATTAATCCATTGGAATTTCAATTTGCAAAGACAGACACAATCCCTTATGCTTGCTCTTGCTCAGTTGGAGAATCAAATGCCTTTCTGCATCTCCTTCTAATTATTTGATAACTAAACTACTCCTTCATGACCACCTTTTTTATCCATTCATATAAATTATGTATAATCATGTATTGTCAGTTAAACACATCCATTTTTTTTTCTTTGAGAAAATGTCGAATATGGTTTTGTTGCTAGCTAACAAGGAGTCATAACACAAATTAATTAGTTAATTAATTATAGTTTTTATTATTACTATTATTATTATTATATATTATAGATAATATAGAAAAGGGCTATATATGTTTCATGGGGGTACTTGAATTGATATGTCAATTCTGTGTCTACAGGAGATAGACAATTGGGGAGCTTGAATAATTTCCTGTCTCCTTATATTATTAATCAACAATATTGTTAAAATAAAAAATTATTATTTGTGCCTGGAATTCTTGTTAACTCGACTCGAATTCTGACCCGACCCGATATTTGTGGAGCTACGAATTTTGTGGATTTTTCTCTGTGATGGAAGCGGAGGGATTGGGCCGAAACAGATGTAGGACCGGTCCCGCGGTATGGATTAGTTGTCCTAGTCAAGATAGGAACTAAATACCTATGTTTATATAAACTGAATTGCTAAATACCGTCTCTTTTTTGCTATTCACCGCTCCATTTTTTACACTTTTGCCATTTGCTTCATTTTCTAAGATTTCAAATCCTCTA
>AWWV01008489.1:0-45607 GCA_001974805.1 Corchorus capsularis
CAAAAACCGTGATAACGTACACGATTTCAGTTAAAATTTTGCAAAATTTGACCTGAAAGATTTTTCCTCAATTTTTGGACAAAATATTCATAAAAAAATGTATAATTCAACTCTAAAAATATGGAAGGGTGTTTCATGCTTCTAATATCATTTTTTCTAATTTTTTTTCCGAATTAATTTCGAATTAAATCGAAACAAGATTCAGATGCTCATAAAAACAAATCCTTAATTGCAATGTGCCTTAGACTCTTTTAGATCAATATAGATATTTCAAGGAGTTTTGGTGCTAAAAATCAGGCAAAACCGAGTCGGTTCCCCGAAACGCGTTTTTTGACAAAAACTGTGATGCACGATTTCAGTTAAAATTTTGCAAAAATTGATCCGAAATATTTTTCCTCAATTTTTGGACAAGATATTCAGAAAAAATGTATAATTCAACTATAAAAATATCGAAGGGTGTTTCATGTTTCTAATATCATTTTTTCTAATTTTTTCCGAATTAATTTCGAATTAAATCGTAACAAGATTTAGATGCTCATAAAAACAAATCCTTAATTGCAATGTGCTGAGACTTTTTTAGATCAATATAGATATTTCATGGAGTCTTGGCGCCAAAAATCAAGCAAAACCGCGTCGGGTCCCCGGAACGCGTTTTTCGCCAAAAACCGTGATATTTAGTACACGATTTCAGTTAAAATTTTGCAAAAATTGACCCGAA
Organism: Corchorus capsularis; assembly: GCA_001974805.1. Classification (NCBI taxonomy): domain Eukaryota; kingdom Viridiplantae; phylum Streptophyta; class Magnoliopsida; order Malvales; family Malvaceae; genus Corchorus; species Corchorus capsularis. The sequence continues at coordinate 719 of AWWV01008489.1, forward strand.
AGATTTTTCCTCAATTTTTGGACAAAATATTCTTAAAAAATGTATAATTCAACTCTAAAAAGATCGAAAGGCATTTCATGCTTCTAATATCATTTTTTTCTAATTTTTTTTGCGAATTAATTTCGAATTAAATTGAAACAAGATTCAGATGGTCGTAAAAACAAATCCTGAATTGCAATGTGGCTGAGATTTGTTTAGATGAATATAGATATTTCAAGGAGTCTTGGCGCGAAAAATCAAGCAAATCCCTTCAATTTTTATGGCGTTGAATTATCTACTTTTTATGACTATTGTGGCAAAAAATTAATGGAAAAACTTTTTGGCCACTGTTTTGCTTGATTTTTGGCGCCAAGACTCCTTGAAATATCTATATTCATCTAAAAAAAATGTCAGACACATTGCAATTAAAGATTTGTTTATCAAGCATCTGAATCTTGTTTCGATTTAATTACAGAAAAAATATGAAAAATGATATTAGAAGCGTGAAAAACCCTTCAATCTTTTTGGCGTTGAATTTTACGTTTTTTATTAATATTTTGGCCAAAAAATGAGGAAAAATCTTTCGGGTCAATTTTTACAAAATTTTAGTTGTAATCGTATACTAATCATCACGGTTTCTGCCTAAAAACGCGTTCCGGGGTCTCGACTAAGTTTTGCATGATTTTTGGAGTCAAGACTCATTGAAATATCTATATTCATCATGTCAAATCTTAGACACATTGGATTTAAACATTTGTTTTTACGAGTATCTGAATCTCGTTTCGATTTAATTAGAAATTAATTCAGAAAAATAATAAAAACAATATTATATGCATGAAAAGCCCTTTAATCTTTTCAGCGTTGAGTATTTTGACCAAAATTTGCGAAAAAAATCTTTCGGGTCAATTTTTACAAAATTTTAACCGAAATCGTGTAGTAACCATCAACTGAAAGGAAGCCACATTCCATATAAACCCCCTAAAGGCCCCAATAATTGATAGTAAACCCGGAGCTTTCTACCAGAATTAGAGCAAAACACAAAGTCTACGTACACATTGACAAAACTACGTACCAAGCTATATAGCTTCGACTTTTTATATGTTTTTTTTTTTAGTGATATGAATAATTGAATATATATGATGATAAGCCTACTGGCTTATTGGTCGTGTATTGTTATTTACCTACCTTCATATATAAATCCCCTGGATTCCCAACAACCCAATTAATTAACTTGCTTGCTATATCATTCCACACCAGTTTGAAATATATTATAAGAAACTAACCAAGTCAATTTGCCAGTACTACTGACCCATTCAAACTCAGAGTTCCACTCAAAACATTAAACACAACATGTGAAATTAGTTTTGTATACTATACCTACCTAATTTTCACCAAAAAAGAAAGGGGAAAAAAAAAAGACTACCTAATTATTACTACTACTTTAAATCTTTAATTGTTTGATCTTCCATTACAACACACTACTTTCAGAAACACCTATCTGTATATGTGTCTGCTTCCTTTTTCAAAAGACAAAAAGCACATATATACTATATATTATTTTTGTCCCTATGGAAATTACTAACAAGTCCTTTCAACTTTTAACCTGATGCCACCTTATCGTCCCATTTTGATAATTTCTCACATCTAACATATTAATTTAAAGCTCCTTATTAACCATCTATTATACTATATATCTAATTAATAACTAACTAATATCTAATTAATAGTTAATTAATAATGAATAAATTCAATATGATTAAAAGGGAATAATAGCTAATTAATACCTAATTATTCCCCTTTATCCCCTTTTTTTTTTATAAATATGTATTATTCATCCGGTAGCAGGAATAAGAACTGCTACAAAACTGAAACAAATGAACTATTACAAGAAAACAAACTTACAAGCTCACCAATCTAGCTGCAAAGACCAGCTATTACAAAGAGATCAACTTTATCCCCATTTTTTTGATTACACAAGAAGATTAGAAAAAAAAATGATTAAAAGGGAATTATGCTTCTCAATATTCAAGCCTACTGATGACATTAGCCTACATATCTATTATTCCCCTTCATCCTCATTTTTTTGACTAGACAAGAAGATTATAAAAAAATGATTAAAAAGAAAAATGATACAATCGTTTTTCCTACTCAACTTTCATTCATTTTAAGTGTTGAATGATATTTTATTTTATGTAAATAATTAACAATCATTCCATTACATATACAATTTGATAATTAGAACCATCATTCTTTTCTTTGGACTTTTATATAACCATCATATAGAAAAGACCAACAAAACCATATTTGATTCAAGGACTGAGTGATATTTTGTTTTAAGTAAATAATTAACAATCATTCCATTACATATACAATTTGATGGCTAAAACTATTCAAATTTATAATTAACCTATCAAAGACTTAAAATCCAAGAGCTCATTGGATACTCAAAGTCATAAGATCATTAGAGGTAGCCGTAGCATACCATACCATATTTGATAAGAACCATCATTCTTATCATTGGACTTTTATATAACCATCATTCTAATTGTTTTACTGATTTCCAAATGCCAAAAGAGCAAGAGCTAAAAACGGGACATGATTGTCGAATGAAATAAGACTAGATAAGAAAGAAACTATATTTATGTATTAAATATAAAAAAAGACCAACAAAACCATATTTGATTCAAGGATGAATTGCACGGAAAGCAAAAAAAAAAATAAAAATAAAAAGACGCCCAACGCGCCAGCGCAGGCTACCCATCTTGTATATATATAACACTATAATAAACTAATTAAAGTTAGCAGCCTTAAACTTTTTAGTAATTTAAGCCCTTGATCGATCGCAATCATTCTCCAATAGACTGGGCGATCCATCCTTTTAATTTCTCCCTCTCTCATCACGAGTTTCTTAGCTATCAGTCAATATGTCTAATTAAACACCACTACTCTTATTTAAAAAATGCATGCAATTCTTGTTCACCAAAAAAAAATGCAATTCTTCGCTGTTACGTTAATCCAATAGTATTTACTCAATTTATTTGCATATAATATTCATTATAATTAACGAGAGAGAAAACAAAATTTTGTTGTATACATTATGTAAGCTTGAAAGTAGTAATAACTAGGATAAGCTAACTACCTTTGTATTTTTTTACCGACAAAAAAAAAAACAAGATTGCATACAAAGAACATAGACGACGTTCCAGGTTTGCCTTTTGAGCACAATATTGTAAATAAATATATTAATATTGGATTGGGTTAATTTGGAATGTTTTGTGCAGATTGTATTGGGATCAGAGTTTGAAACCCCACACTTAGGCAAGAAGGGTAGTTGAAGTTGTACACGAATCATTGGATCCACTGTCGGCATGATCCTTATAATTATATATATCTGTTGAAGCTCAAGTTTTGAAGTGTCCACGGCCTCTTCTCTGTTGCGCTAGTATATATCTTGGTTGAAATTAATAAACTGTTTAATTTCCTTAATTATTGTGTTTTAATTAATTAGTCACATATATATATAGAAGCATGACTGTGTCGATAGCAAGCGGGCGTGTCCTGATCGTGGGAGCAACCGGGTTTATTGGTCGGTTTGTGGCGGAGGCCAGCTTAGATGCTGGTCGACCCACCTATGTTCTGCTGAGGCCGACGAGTTCCAAGAGCAAAGTAGCCAAAGCCCTGCAGGACAGAGGCGCCACACTAGTGCATGTATGTATATTCTTAATTCTTCTTCCTTTTTTTTTGATTAGTAGTAGCTAATTATAAGAGAGAGATATATTAATTAATTAGTAGGTAAATAAATGCATGTGAATTTGCAGGGATTGGCAAATGACAAGGAAGCAATGGAGAAACTGCTGAAAGAGCAGCAGATTGAGATTGTAATATCAGCTGTAGGTGGTGGCCAAATATTAGAGCAGCTGAGTTTAATTGAGGCAATTAAAGCTGCGGGTACAGTCAAGGTAATATATACTTTGATTTCATTTCATTTCATGGCCTGATGGCTAATAGAAGTAGCAGTAATTACTAAAAAAGAAAAAACGCGCATGCAGAGATTTTTGCCATCAGAGTTCGGACACGACGTGGACAGGGCAGATCCAGTAGAGCCAGGGCTGAGCATGTATAAAGAAAAGCGGGAGGTGAGGCGTCTGATTGAGAAGCTTGCCATTCCTTTTACTTATATTTGTTGCAATTCCATCGCTTCTTGGCCCTACTGCGACAACACCCATCCTTCCCACCTCCCTCCACCCTTGGATCACTTTCAAATCTACGGACATGGTACTGTCAAAGGTAATTATATATGAATAAATGCTGATCTTCGTTTTTAGATACTAATTTTCTGCAAATTAATTCAACCACTGACTATATTTTTGCAGCCTACTTTGTTGCAGGCAGTGACATAGGTAAATTCACCATGAAAACTGTGGATGACATTAGGGCCCTGAACAAGTCAGTTCATTTTAGGCCGCCCTCCAATTGCTTAAACATGAACCAGCTTGCCTCTCTGTGGGAAACCAAAACCGGACGAACCCTCCCTAGAGTTACTGTCACTGAAAACCACCTTCTCTCGCTTGCCGCTGGTAATGAAATATCCCAACCTACTCTACTCTACTACGCTTTCATTATTAGTACTACTAATTAATTCTCATTTGCATTTGCATTTTTGCATGCAGAGAATCGTATCCCACAAAGTATTGTTGCATCATTCACCCATGACATCTTCATTAAGGGATGCCAAGTTAACTTTTCAATCGATGGCCAGAATGAAGTTGAAGTGAGTTGCCTCTATCCCAATGACCCCTTTCGAACACTTGATGACTGCTTCAACGACTTCCTCCTAATGATGAACAAGGATGATGATCAAACCATCAAGCTCAAGCAGATCAGTAATGATCATGAAATCCCTACACCAAATAAGCCTGTGGTTGAAGCAATGGCATAGCCATGCCCCTGGTCCCTGGATATGGAAACATTCTCAACATCATTATTATTCAGTAAAAATAAAATAAAATGCAAATAGAAAGATTGTACTTGTAGTAAGACTCTTTTTTGGGTTTTGTCTGCCTTTAATTTATTTAATAATGGTTATTATTATTATTATTAATTAATAAAGTCAGCCATCATCGTGAATTAAATTCTGAATGTTTGATATTGTAAACAAAACAGAGCAACTATGAAGACTCTGTCTAACAAGCTTAACAAGCTTTATTCAACACTCCGTACTTGTTCTAATCCCATCCATTCCAATTCCAGTTCCAATTCCAACCTAATCTCCTACTACTTTTCCCTCATTAACTCTTCGCCAAACTCCAACCACTTACGACACCTTCACGCTCGCTTGCTCAGAACCTCGCTATACAACAATGTTGTCCTCACTTCCAAGCTCCTTTTGGCCTATTCCCGACACAACCTCCTCATCCCTCACTCTCTCTCCCTCTTCTTTCACATGCCCCAAAGGAATGTCTACTCTTGGAATATCCTAATCGGCGAGTTCTCCCGCTCCAGTTTCCCCGTTCAAGCCGTACATTTGTTCCTTCAAATGCGCCACACTTCTCATTTCAGGCCCGATGACTTCAATCTCCCACTTGTTTTAAGGGCATGCGTCAGCTCTGGACTGCTTAAACCAGCTCTTTTTCTACATGGCCTGTGCCTCAAAATGGGTTTCCAAAGGAGCCTACATGTTGCTTCTGCTTTGGTCTTTTTCTATGTAAGTTTTGGCAAGATTTTTGATGCCAGACTTCTGTTTGATGAAATGCCCAAGAAAGACGCAGTCTTGTGGACCGCCATGCTGGATGGATACGCAAAGCATGAGGAGCCCCAGTTGGGTTTGGAACTGTTTAAACAGATGGTTGATGCTGGCATTACCCCTGATTGGGTGGTCATGTTGAGCTTGCTTTTGGTATGTGGGCAATTGGGGTGCTTGAAGCAGGGGAAAAGTGTTCATGGATGGTGTGTTAGAAGATGTTTCCAGGTGGAGTTGAATTTAGGGAATGCTATAGTCGATATGTACTTAAAATGTGCTACCTTAACTTATGCTCATAAGGTTTTTAATATGATGAACCCAAAAGATGTCATTTCTTGGAGCTCTCTTATATACGGATATGGGTTGAATGGCAATGCAAGTATAGCTCTGCAACTTTTCCGTAGTATGGTTGCCAATGGGGTTCAGCCCAACCAAGTTACATTTCTAGGTATATTATCGGCATGTGCCCATGGTGGACTAGCGGAACTAGCAGGTGCATGTTTTGAAATGATGAGTGATTATGGAGTGACGGCAGAGTTGAAACATTATTCTGCTATGGTTCATTGTTTGGCAAGAGCTGGGCTTTTGGAGCAGGCAGAGGATTTTATTCAACAGATGCCTATGGAGCCTGATGCCGCCATCCTAGGAGCTATTCTAGCAGGTTGTCGAGTTCATAATAATGTTGAAGTCGGTGAACGAATTGCAAAGAAACTTATTAGTCTAGAGCCAGAGAAAGCTGGATATTATGTGCTGTTATCCAACATATACGCTGCTGCTGGTAAGTTTGATGAAGCTGAGAAAGTTAGAGAATGCATGAAGGAGAAGAATGTATCTAAGGTACCAGGCTGTAGCTCAATCCCGATTGAGTCAGACAGTTGGCTTTTACAATGAATTATTTCTTCCTGCTTGTTCCTATAACAAGGTTAGAAAATGAAGTACCAATATATTCTGCCCAGGAATGTATCTTGGTTATTTGCAGGCAACAATTACAGAGCAGCTGAGGTGTATGAGATTCTAAGACACGAGCAGGAGAAGATATGGTTTCCTCTTCATGTTCCCAAGTGCTCCTTTGTTTCTTGGTTGGTTATCCTCAATAGATTGCCAACTAGAGAGCACAGTGGGGCATTGAATTGGAAAGCAAGGAATGTCTGCTATGTAGTTCTTCTATTGAGAGAAGAAACCACCTCTTCTTTTCTTGTGACTTCTCAAAGTCTATATGGCAGAAGGCACTTCTCACTTGTGGATTCTCTCGAGAAGCTAGAGACTGGGATTTTGAGTTTCAACTTTCAATGGGCTGTTAAAGGCAAGTCATTACTCTCTACAGTGTTAAAGCTTGCATGGACAACTTTCTGTTATAATGTTTGGCTTGAAAGAATTGCAAGGTATTATGGAAGACAACCATAGACAGTTGATGCAATTTTAATGAAGATTGGAGACACTATTAGGCATAACCTCTATGGTCTAGCTGGACTTTGGTTAAGGTTAAGCCTGGTTTTGTTAATAGGAGAATCTGTATTAATAGTTAGACTTGGTATACCAGGCATCTGTGATAGTTAAGCTTTGTTTTTCTAGTACTTTTTGTTATCATGTATTCATGTTCATAAACACATGATTTGTAAAACTGTAAAGCAGTTCTGCTTTTTGCTGGGTAATAATATTTTGATTAATTATCAAAAAAAGAAATAAATCGACCAATCTACGGAGGTCAAGATTAAGAATTGGAAACATTGTCAAACATTGTCAAGATTAAGAATTGGAAAGGCGAGATTAAGAATTGGAAAAGGCAAAACGGAGAGGGGAGCTAGGACACTTCATTTCAAAATCACTATTCATTTCATTTCATAAATCACCAAGTTATTTACATTTCTTGAAATGGCAATACACAACTCTATAATGTTTGGAGAAACCAGAATGGCCAGCTTCCCAATGCTTGCTTCATCTAAAATCACAAGCAAATTGTTTGATAGTACTTTTTACATGAATTTTAGAGGTGCTTTGAGACTACACATCATAAACTGGCAATCGTTCTTCAATTGAAACACGGCAGATTGGACACCTTTTACACTTCTCACAGCAAGTGCTGAGATGGAAAATAAGTGCAAAACGAGCATGGTTAATAGCTAATATAATGAAATTCAACTTCTTTTGATAAGTAATGCAAAGAATTTCATAGATAAATTTCTGCATTAACTAATACTGGTAGACAACATTAAAGACAAAAATGAAACACTAGCTTAGAAAAATTTTACGGGTGGATGCAAATACCTGCAGAGGACATGATGCCTACATGGGAGTAGGACTACATTGATTTGTTCCTCAAAGCAAACTCTACACAAAATCTTTTCCTGACAGATTCATTAAATTTGAAGTTAGTATTAAAGTAGAAAGTAGCCCAACAAATAGGAAAACTTGGTAAAAACTTAAGCTTGTTCCTGAAATATACATTTTGAAGTCTTTCAAACTCTTGCTGGCTAAATTTGGTGATTTCTGTCTGCTCGCTAAGTGCAGCTTGTAACCTCCAAATCTGTAATTAAAAGAAAAAGATATTAGTATAACATTGTTCAATAGAAAAGATAGATTTGATTGATTATCACAAACAAGTCCGAAGAAACCAATTGCAGAAGTAACCCATCTTATCTATAGCAAAATTTTATACTTCCGTAAATATTATTTTCACCATTACATATTCACAATTTGTACATGACAAATAAAGTGGTTACCTCCTCAACAAGATCTGATTTTGGCATTTTCTTCACAATATCAGGCGAGAAAGTGTTATATCTGAATGATAGAGGAGGAGAGATCAGATCAGCAAGAAGAAACGGGAAGAGCAACAATTCTGGTTTTCTTAGACATTGTGCTAGATGAATACATCTATAAGGAATTAGAGTGCAATAGAAAACAGACCCAGATGCCTCTGAACAGTACAGTCTAGCCTGTTCCTCTCGACTTCCTTCATCAATTGACCACCAACCCAACAACCTTCAAAAAGGAAAGGAATGAAATGATTATTGCTTGCCACTGTTTGTATGTCTTCTCCAAATGGCACACACTCAGTAGTATTTGAGCAAAGGTTAATCAAATTTTAAAAACTACTCCTGATCAACACTACCTTGACCCATGGTGAAGGAACCCAAAATATTCTAGAACTTTTGATGATATATCAAAGTATCTTCCAGAGCCAGCTCCACTATGTACTAAAATAACAATTTTCTCAATCAATCTATATGCAGCAATAATAACACCAGCTCCTTGCAGCAGCAGAATGGGGGAAAAAAGGACTGGAGGTGATATATTTCTTGCACTAGGAGGTGTTCCCTGACATCACAGTTTAATATGAAAAACAAAACTTGAATATTCAAGAAAATACCAAAGAAAGTCCCTTCTCAATAATATACCTCTAAGTGCATGAAAAGCAGAATCTGGAAACAAATAAATGGAATTTTCATAACGTGTCCTCCAATATCCTGCGGGTTGCATATTCTGTTCTGGTGCCTGTCTTCATCAGAAGATATTACCAAGCCTCTGTTCCAGTCAAGGTATCTTAAAGTCATTGAAGATGAACTGGATTCTCCAATGTAGGAATTTCGATGGATTGCTGGATTAAACCACTTTGTACAAACAAGAAAGGCAAAGCACTGTGCAATACTGCAGCACAATTATAAAATATTACCCCAAGAATAGAAAGGGCACCAGGAGAAGCAATAATCATCAAAAGAAAATGAATTCATTGTACCCAAAATTTATGAATAAATCCCACCAGCCTAGAGCCGCAACATCACCTGCATATTATTGAAGATCAAGCAATATATTAGCATCACCTATGTTGCATGGTTGCAATAGTTTACTATCTTGCAGTCATCATTATTCATGGGGAAATAATTTCATAGATCATCTGGGCTAACATGGAATCGAGTCCGTATATGCAATACTAGAATTAATCATAATCTGGCAGGATGCCAACTGCAAGGTCTAACCAACATCCCCATACCACATACAGGAGAAAATTTAATTGGGCTTTAGATCATTTTAAGCAGTGAATGGTAGCTTTGCTCTTGTTTTGAATTTGAAGTATTAATTTGTCATTTTTCCTTTATAAAATTTTAAATAACCACCAGATATATTGCTTTTGCATTAATGTTGACATCTAATGGAGTCTTCTAGTCTAATGGTGAGAAGGGCAATATATTTTCTAATGGGTTCTCATTTCTCAAGCACCTGAGTTGGATGAGTAGGAAATTTAGGAGGTCATTTATAGTAAATAAAGAAAGTAGAGGTGTGTTCAAGGTGGCTTTTGAACAGTGTCTCATGTTGTTTGGGGCTATGTTGGTGGTGTTGTTATGGCTGGATTTTACAGTATAATTGATAGGTTGATAATGGTTTTTTGGAGACTTGGGTGGTGGCCAAAGGTCATAATAATGGGCCATGGGTGGTAAAATGAAGGCCATATATGGAGCGCAGAAAATCTAAGTAATGGTGAAAGGAAAAAGACTATTTATAAGTCAAATAAATATAGCCATGAAATGGTTCCAAGAAATGCCATACGAAATGCAAACAACCATACAAGAGAGCACAACTAGTTACACTTGGGAACAAACAACTTACCACATAACTTTAGGAGAGTGAAAGTTGTAGCAGCAATGAAGAAGACCATAGATATTGCAACCCAAAAATGCTACAAATCAAATTTCAGGCATTTAGCATCATTTCTCTTATTACAAATAATCAAATATCAGTTGTAAAATTCATGACTAGGTGGAACCATAACCACTAAGGGTACCATAGAAAAGAAAACTTTTTCATGTATCATGTGGCATGTCCAAATAAATATATTATTAACTAGTAATTACAAACTTACAGGAAGGGTCTCCCATATCACTTCATCACTCATGCTTTCCTCATCTCCAGGCATTAAAGCCCTGCACATCCTGTAAAAAGGGAAAGAAACATCGTTAGTGCGTCAAGAAATAGTTGATTTAAATAACAGTAACATTTGAAACGATAATCCCGACCAGCCTACAACTGACTTAGTGCTTTCCTAAAATAATATACCATATATGGCTCTTGCTATAGTTAACAGATCAGTAAAAGTAATTCAATCCAGCAGAAATTTTCCAACATAATTAGAGGTTAGCCTATGTGAGAAAAGGACAGAATACCAAACACAAGTACAGAATGTTGTTAGAAATATGACAACAGATTAGAATTGGCAAAAGGCGTGCAGTCTACAAGACAAGACAAATAATCACCTAATGGATTACTTTAAGCCATGAGGCCGAGGGCATCAGTAAATTTAGTAAGGATTTATTCAGATTCCTGTCGGCTAGAGCCAAAAGGTATAGCAGTAAAATTATTTAATTTATAGGCATAAGATTTAGAGTACAAAATAATTACTTAATCAACAAAATATATATAAAATAAAGGGGGAAAAGAAGTACCTGATGTTATCGATTAAAATAGCTATTTCAAATGCAAGCAGGGGCAGAAAGACAATCTTCAGATCAACAACTGCAACCCATTCATTTTCACACATAAATTAAATTAATATGATAAGACCCTATAAGAAAAGTACATACATAATTTCTTATCAACCAACAATTTACAGATATGGTAAGCTTTGAAGCATCACACATTTGTCAGTATTAACATGGTAACTCTGACATATTAAGTAATCTATGAAATCATTAATGCAAATATCACTAATCCACCAAAGCACAACTCCAATGGAAAATTTAGTATAAAAGCGAAAAACATTTTTTTTAAAATAGAATTTACATATTGCAGCAAGAAATTAAAAGATTAAAATGTTTAGAGGATGTTGCCTGCTTACCATAGCTGTTGTCAAGACGTATACACAAAAGTAGCTCAAAAGCAACAAGCAATGGTGTAGCCATGACTGCATGAAAGGGGGCCCACTGTGAATGGGAAAAGCAAAATTATTGATTTGGAATATTTTCAAATATGCTGACAATATCATTCATCGACTTGACAAGAGGGATTATCTTTATGCCCTAGAGCCATTAAGCAAACATTATAACTCATATTAATCATTAATTTACTTGTTACATATGGTTAAATATACACAAAGGAAAGTGTATAATTGAACTTGTGGAATATTACACTTCAATTGCTGTATTGAACAGTAAGCCAATTCAGTATAGGATCAAACTTAAGAGGAAAATCTAAAGAAGTATATAGGTATAAAAATATCTTTTTTCTCATGGCAAAAGCATTGAAAGTTAGATAGAAATGATCTGTCATACATGGCGATCATGAGGCATTGCGGGAGCGGGCAAAGAAAACCTGCCACGTGCTACAACTGCATGAAAAAACCATAAAGGGGAATATACAACCCTGCAAACGAAAACAACAATTAAGCAGCCTTTACCAAATAGAAATCAGAGACAGAGCAGCAATACGTTCATCAGATGTTTATAAGTTTTCATCTCCTGCTTACCTACAGAAGGTAGCAAGTGAATTACATAGAACAGCAACAAAGGCTTACACATTGTCTTCTGAACTAGTCCCCTGTATGGGTTAAGTGTATGCTCTATAGCTAAATGTATTCAAACAATTAACATAAGACGACAAGCTCTAAGTCAATAGATCAAGTGTCGGCCATATCACCAATGAGATCTTAGAAAAAACAATCATTTAAACCCCTAATCATCTAAGTTTATGACACTTGCCATATGTATGAAATCATGGCTATCAAGAGACAAGCCAAACCAGTCAAAGTTTCACCCTAGAAAAATGTTAATCTCACAAATCAAATATTAAAATCCTACTGATTAAGCACACAAAACTTTCGCACTTTTCATCTCATAAGGAAATTTTTGCCCCTTAGATTGCTTTTACATCTTAAAAGCATTTCTATAATCAAGTTGCCGATGATTATCAGCAGCCTTGGTAAGTTGGGAGAGCAAATTGACTGACTGCTGTTGGTTTACCATACAGTTCACTCAGACTTGTAAAATAAAATGAACTACTACTAAAAAAGAAAAGAATTACAGCTACAAAATCTAAATCAGGAAAATAAAAAGAGAAAAACAAATTATACTAGAAAGATTTAAACTTCATTTAATTAAGGATATGGCAAAAGGAAGAAGGTAACGTTGTGAAAATTGTGAATGCAGGCGAGAAAAAGAAAGAGGAAAAGAATTGCTTTTGACATAAAAGCCAAAAAAAAGAAACAAATCAATGAATTGTAACATTCAATGGTGAAAACCCAAAATTAAGCAAGGAAATGGAAAGAGAGGGAGAAACGAACCACCAAGAATAAGAGACGGCATGGTGAAGCTTGAGAGCGAGTAAAAGGGTGAAAGTGAAGAGCAAGGCATGGGCTACCAGAGCATGAAGCGACTTCCCCACTCTCCTCCAGCTCATCACTCTCCTTCTCTCTACCAACATAGCCTACCCTCAGACGCCTCAACCTCAATTTCCTGAAAAAAAGATCAAATTTTGACGGATTTCTCAAAGAAACCCAGAAGAGAAGACCATTCAAACTCTAAACGAAATTGGGCAACTTGGCTTTCACGCCAAAGCGCAGAGCGTCTTAGTTTATGGTGGGAGAACCTTTTAGGACGAAATCATCCCTCACATCTGGACAAGAAGTCTTCAAAACGGAAGGAGAAAGATGAGGGTAATTTGGTCAAGAAAAAAGTAACAGATCATTTGGTGGGTGCCCACATGATGATAGTTACATAGGAAAAAAGCTTACGCTTAGATATTTATCCGTTGAAGGGAATTTTCATTTTGCTCTTTCATTTAAAAATTATATTTTTAAAAATAAAAAAGATGAAAAAGAAAGAAAAGTGGATATAGTGACATGGAAATCATGAGGGACACGTGGCAGAATAGTGGAAGTGTACTTGATTTGGAGATAATTTTGTGAAAGGACACTCACATTAGAGATCTACTTTCCATAGCGGGAATGAATGTTGGGTCGCTGTTACCATACCTGTTTGATTTTGTAAGTTGCAGCCCTCCCTGGGCAAATATTTTGCAATGTAATTAGATCTTGTTTATTGCACTGATTTACCGGCCTTTTCGTCGGTGCATCGGTTAGATGGAGTCTTAAGTATAATTTTCGTTTTAATCGTTGCTCTAATAATCTCATCTGTACAGTACCTAATTTGATCTGTACAGTGTAATTTCATTTCTACAATACCTAAACAGTGTCAATTGCACCACTACCGTACCGTTCTACTAAACGTAGCCTTAATAAATGATTTACATTTCCATCATTATTACCTAGATCAACCTATCATTAATTACATAATATTAATGTGGAATCTAAGAAAAAAAAAACTCTAGTGATTGGCTATATTTAACTGATTGATTTAATTAGTACTCCCTCTAATGAGACCACATTCATCCCAAAAGTGGACGGTTGTTTTGTAATAGAGAGAGTATATCATATGTTATATACTCCAATTACTTGGACTGGTTTTAGGGAATATGTTATATACTCCGATTACTTGGACTGGTTTTAGGGACTATATGGCCTTTGAACATGATAGAGAATGCACCAATTATTTAATTGAATTTGATTTTTGGTGTAGCTATATATATGGCCTTCTACCACCATATTCAGCATGTTCCATTTATTTATCTTAATAATGGGGCTTAGAAATGATTATAATATGGGAAACTCAAATGAATGAACTATATGTGTTTATTTTATTTTACTTAATAACAATAACAGTGGCTAGAAGCAATGGTTGACTTGGGCATGTCCCTCTCCTCAATATATTACATGCATAATATTTTTTGAGAAATAATATATAGTATAATAATTTAATAAGAAATATATGATGAAGGGATGATGAATGATGATATCCTTGTGGTTGGGATTACCTCAGAAAATGAGATACCTTAGATTAGTAGTACTCCTATAATAAAAATGAAAATGAATGCGTTTGGTTGTGCATTAAATATTATTTCTTTCTCTCCATCCGCACTGACACTGACATTATTATTACAATGAATCATTAAATTAAATTAAATGTAATAATATCATAATCTTAAAAAAAGAAAGATGTAGGGCCTGTAATAAGTTGGGCTTTGGGCTTTGGAGGCAGCTTAAAATTTAAATACTTAAACGGGCCTAATTTGACTAAATTGGGCTATATATATATATATATATTCATAACTTTCAATAGTTTCACATTCATCCCGGCTCTGGCTTTCAGAATTTCTCTCAACAAGACACAAAAGGGAAAAGCAATGACACAAAGTTGGCAAAGGCCAAGCTATTTCCAACATATATATATATATATAACATGGTGTAACAGTTGTGTATAGTACATGTTGAACAGCGGCTGTCTTCAAATTTCACAGCATTTCAGCTTCGATTCTAATTACTAAACTTTGTCTTAATTTTAGTTGACCACTCACAGTCACCTTTATCAGCTAGCATGAGAAAAAGCCTGTTTGATTCCCCCGAAAACAGGCAACCGGCTGCCTGCCTATATGCTTCAAATGGGACTTGTTAGATTCTTCACCACTACCTATATATATCATCATATATATGCTATATATGAAAAAGTATATATACATATATAGAGACTATAGTGACATGATTCAGCCCCTCGCTCTAGGGTTCAGTCACTTTTTCAAGTATATACATATTTATAATCTTTAATTATGATGATAGTATGTATATATATACATTAATTACCATATATTTTTTTTACTTCCACGAAATTTGATGTCATGGAACTTATAATGGAGAGAAATCTCATGCCAATTTTTTTTTTTGGGGATGGGGGCGCGGGGGAGGGGTTAATTTTGGAGATATCTCGTGTCAATTGTTCTTAAACATAAAAATCATCTTACGATTACGAATATGATCATCCTTGAAATGGATATATATATACCAGAGTGGTCTCTCAAATATGGTACATATGGATGTATACGTATGGTATGATGAGCTACAGCCTACAGGCTTTAAGAAACCAATCATGCATGCATGCAAAATAATAATCCTTTTCTCTCTCTTATTTTTAATAGAGTATATGTATTTAAGCATCTAATATATAGCATGCATCTCTTTCAAACATAAGAAACTTTAAGGTATCAATCAATTTATCTACTGTGTACTAGCTAGCTAGCTAGCATATATATACACAATTATATAATATACACATATGGAATACTTTTCCAAGATCAAAAAAGCTACTCCCTCCATCCCATAAATATTATAGGGGCATTTTTTTTTTTTGAAAGGCAAGTGAATTTATTGAATATATAGGGGCATTTTGACTAAGCACATATATACTTAATTAAGAAATTAAGTTGTGTTGAATGTTGAATATTTTTAAAGAGTTTTGGGTTATTTTGATCCTATAAAATGGTTCTTTTTAGGATCGAAGCCACATAATCTATTTTGAACAAAATTCAAAATTATAATTTGCATCTTATCTCACAAAACTCAACTCATATTGTAGACATTCATTTTCCTTGCTTTATTGAGTTAGAGGTAAGATAAATTTTGATTTTAATTCAAAATAGGCTATGATGGCACAAAATTATAATATGTACATCATATAATTTAAATTCTTTACCAAAGTATCCATAAAATTAGTTTTATTGGGATAAGAGAAGGTTAACATATATAGTTAAAGGATATTATAATAGAAAAGTAAGGATAATTTTTTTTTTACTTTTTAATAAATAGAACTTTTATTTTGGGCAAAATGAAGGTAAGCAAATGTACTATACTTTCAGGACGAATTGGGAGTATTATTATCCTATAATAATAATAATACTCCCTCCATTTCATATTGAATGACCACATTTCTATTTTTGGACGTTCCAAAATAATGTCCACTTTTCTAAAATTGTAAACATTTTTACAACACTACCCTTCATTTAAACATTAATTAACTTTTAATGGGATCCACTACTTCATACTCATTTTCAAGGATACAATTGTAAAATATCCATCAAAATACCACTTCTTTAAACTCCATGCCATTTATAAAGTGGTCATTCAATTCGAAACGGAGGGAGTAACTAACTACTTCATGTCACAATTGTTTTTTTATATATATGAGGGGAAAGAAACAGAAACTACATAAATAAAACCATACGGCCCTTGGCCAGACTATTTTCTAAGGCATGCGTCAGTTGCAAGCAGCGATGTGAGCTTTGGAGGCGAAGTGGTAATGATTGGAGACCCAATGTAAGATGATCAAAATGAGTGGCCAGCCAATCAACACACGTGTTAGTCTCACGGTAGACATGCTTGATAGAACACTTCCATGGACAAACAATGAGTTCTCAAATAGCACAGATTAATCTGTGATGGGGGCCCTTAGTAGATCTCAATGAATTAATTCGAGAGATAGCAGCAAGAGAATCAGTTTCCAATAAAACATCTCGATGACCATTATTCCAAGCTAACAGAAGACCATGGTAGATAGCCCATAGTTCTGCAACAATTTGATGATGATTAATTAAGAAAGTAATTATATACTAATATATATATATATATATATATATATTCAAATTCCAATAATTGTAAAAAATGTAATGTCATGTCAATCTAAATATAAAATTATAATAACAATAATCTATCTGACCTAAAAAAAAATATCTTACCCTTCACACACACACACGTATATATCATTAATTAATTTAAGAAAAATAATTAAGTAATGCAATGTCCATATCATCATAACATGAAATGTTTCTGGTATATATATTAACCATGAGTTTATATATCTTATGTAACTATATATAAGAACTATAAGTTATCTAGAAGTACCCAAACAACTATATATATATATATATATTTATCTATTCATAGTAATTCATACTTCCAAACGCTCCTCAGAAAGAAAAGGGAAAGAATAAAAATTGAGACAATAAATAATGATCAAAGAGAAGAAGAAATTAATAAAATTTGTCTTCCAAAAAAAAGAGAAGAAGAAATTAAAAGGTATAGTAGCAAAAAAAAAAAAAAGAACAAGAAGAAGAAATTAAAAGGGGCAGCAACATTAAAGAAAGTCAAAGGCAAAATGAATATATAGCAATAATAATATATAGGGTATGTACATAGCTTAAAGAAACAGTCTCTTTTTGTATCGTGCGTAGAACATGCTTTGCCAGGCTCGTTAGGGTTTTTTTTAAGTTCCCCTCTCTTGTCTTCTAAATGTCCACTCATTTTGTTGAAAGAGATGGAAAAGAAACAGCAAATTATAAGTGATGATCAGAAGCCTGAAATTAATCAGAATGCTGGAAGAAGAGGATGGTGGGGACGCAGTTGAAGTTCAAGTGTATAGTCTATAGATGATGACAAAAGAACAACTTGGTCACCATTCTTTAATTGCTTATGATATGCTCATAAATTCCAACCAAAGTGATCACGAGAGAGAGAAAGCAGTTCAATTACTTACTACTGCTATACTTCAATAGCCTATAGCAAACAAAACAAACAAAAGAAAATCCAAAAGAAGCCAAACCCCCAGCAGTGAGTTTGTGTTTTTTGTCCCAACTGATATGGAGTATATATTTTCCATCAGATCAGAGCAGCTTCACGTTTTCCATGTTAGGTTTTGATATAAGGTTTCCCTTCCCACGAAAAAGATCCCTCCACTGTTTTTTACCCTATTTTCCCTTGTGCTATAAGCTTTGCTGATGATGATTCATATTTCATGATATACATACCATATTTTGCCATTTTGCCATTTTGCCATGCTTCTCTCTTTCCTCTTCCCCTCCCTGGCTATATATCCTTTTAATCCTCAATTCTTAAGTTATACATAAAACACATCATCATTACCTATTTTCTCCACTGGTGGAAGAAATACACAAAAACACACTACACAAAACAAGTGAAAATGACTGTGAAATGAACACCCTCATCCGTATGACATATCCATATTCCATACTAGAGATCGATCGATGATTAAGTACTTTAACCCCCAAAAAGAAAAAAAAAAACAAGTATAATATTAATTAATAAAGCAGGCAGGCCTTCAATTAATTTTGAAAGTTAATTAAGCGACCTGTGTTCAAGTATAGTGATGTTGGTTCTTTGTCTCTTAACACTCCCCGAAGAAGAGTCATCCCCAGAAGTCTTGTCCATCACTGCTTTCAATGCTTCTTGTATTGAAGTGATAGAATATTGCTGCTGATCCCCACCACCAGCAGTGGAGTCTTCCTCTCCGGTAATAAAGAGAACATTCTTGACACGCCCACCCAGCGTTGTGATCTCAGCTTTTAGTGTTTTGAGACGTAATGCTTTTAATGTCTTGATTAGGTCGGGCAAAAGATCCGACCTATCTTCACAACAAAGTGAAGCTTTGATCACAAACTTACCGTCTTCATCCGACGTATCCACTGTTAGTTCATCCATTTCCGTCGGTACAGGACTCGTTTCTGCTATCAAAGAAGTTTGGCGCTTCAGCTCCTTCACATGTTGGATTACTTCTGCAAGCAGTGAAGCCTTGTCCGTCTATATATATGTGATTCACAAGAAGCATTTGATCAGTAACTTAATAAAATGCAGTTGAAAATTAAACTACTCCATCTAATTATAATAAACATGCATGATATTTAGGTTACATATTCTTCTGCTAGCATATAGAGCTTAATTTGTCCCACAGAGAACTGAGAAGCAAATTACCAACACAATAGGAGATTATAGTATTAATTAAAGTGAATATTGATATAGGATAGCATCAAATTCAAATGGACAGGAAATTGCATGTTAAAGTGGGTTTTAGTGTGTGAAAAGAATAGATTGATTCAGATTCAGTAGCTAGCTCAAAAAATAGGTGGTTAATGGCAATGGTTTTTTCCTCGAAGGGAACGGCACAGGCTAAATGGCTAATAATAGTGTGACTGACAAAGAATGCTAGTATAAGTTTGTCTCTCTTTATTACTAATTTCTTTTCATTCCCGCTACTTAATTTGACTGATCCGGCAAGAATTTTCCATGGAAGCTTTTTAACTGCTCTTTGGTTTCTCTTTATCGTATCAACCCAGCGACATTAACGCAAATCCCCTTTTCGTAATATTCTAGTATTCTTTTTCCTCGTCTTGGAACTAACACAAGAGTCAAGACAAGACTGGTAATTAAGAATAAACCAAAAGACAAGCCTTTTTTTGCTTTTGGTATTGAAAAGATGGAAACCAATAAGCTAGATTGAAAATTAAACAAGGAAATGCAACGACCTTTAACGTCTAAATGGGTAGGTTTTGATCAGACCAACCATCTAAGTAGAATCTTAGGAAGATCTTTGAAGGTGAAAAGCTCATTAGTCATTACAAATTTACAATACAAAACAAAAAGGGTGGACGACAAAAGGTGTAGTAAGACACTTAGCTTGCATATAATTATAATTAATATACTATAGGACATGTTGTCCGCGTGATGATTTATAATGGGTTTGTTTTTGACAAATTTTATTATAAGCATTAATAATTTTTTGTGAATGATCATGAATCATGAATCATGAATCATGAATCATGAATAATAACGACTGCAAGTACTTACTTTGGTGGTGCTTGGGAGTAAGCTGCGTAGCTTGGCAAGATGGTTGTTGATTCGTTCTCTTCTTCTCCTCTCAGCTTCACTGTGACTTTTGGAGGCAGCAAGAGCCTTGGCATCCATGATCTCTTGAGCCGTCATCTTACCCAACTCAGCTTGTAGCCCAAAAGGAGCAGAACCGGGTTGGACCACCGGTCCGAGAGTTTCAGATAAGATCCTTAGATGATCAGGTACTGATGGGCCATGATCATATGCAAACTGTAGGGCAGGAGGAGCTCTTCTGTTGAATAAAGCCCCATATGATGAAGGCGGAGGAGGGACAAGAAAATTAGGGTCATGGTCTCGAGCCGGGTTTCCATTGAAGTGGGTGTGGGTGTGGGTTGGATTGAAAGAGTGAACCGGAGGGAGTGGGAGAGACCATGGCAGCTGGATGGGGGAGACTTCATGAGGGAACATCAATCCTCCTCCCCCTCCCCTAGTTGCTCCAAACAAATCATTGTTATGTTGCTGCATCTGTATCTGTTGGTGTTGTTGAATAAGCAACTCTTGTTGTATGTTTTGGAATTGGATGGCTTCAGAACACTCTCCTTGTCCTTGCTGATCTTCTTCTTTCTTTCCACACATATATGCGCCCTGCCTGCCTGATATATATGCAATACCACACAAAATTAATTAAACAGATCAAATTCAAACTCTATATAAAATATATGATCAATTAGTTGTTTTCATATTGATCACTTCCTCCTTCTCTGTGATATATATGAAAAGGATACATATATGGAAGTTGGGTTTACATGACGACTTTCCTAGAGCAAGGATATAGGGGAATTGGAAAATTATAAAAGAAAAAAAAAGGTTCTGATCTAAAAGGAAGAAAGAAAGCAAAAGAAAATAAAAGAATAAAAGAGACAGACCTTGGGTTTGATAAGTATGTTACATGGATATTTGGACTTTCCAGTTTCCAGAGAGCTGTAAATAATAAAATTCTTCTTCTTCGCTTTTTGTGGGTGGAGGGTAAAAGAAAAGAAAAAGGATTGGACTTGTCTAAGACTAATAAGACTATGAATATGAATATGAATATGAATATGATGACTCAATCTGTTTCACTTGGGTAGGTTATTTTCTGCCATGCCTTTGTGGGGGATGAGATGACCCCTTTTTATCCTTTGCTTCAAAATAAGCTTTCCTTTTTGCCTTCTCTAGTCTGCTTTGTTGCTGTCTTTTTGCTTCTTTTGTTTTTTTCTATTTTCTCTCAGAGGCTGAGGCTGAGCCCTTTCCTTCCTTCTCCCACCCCTCTAAATTTATAGACTACTCTCTCTGCATCCCTTTCCTTTCTTCTTACGGCATTCTCTATCCATTCCTGTAGCTATCAGGTTTGGGGTTGGGGAGATATTAGAGGATATCCCTTTTCCTTCATTTTTTATTTATTTATATTATATATTGGTAACTCTTATAATTAATTAATATACTACTAGTACTCTATTATATTATAGATTATATATATACTTTAATATATACAAATTACTAGATGATGAGCAAAAGTATATATTAATTATTATATAAATTTCTCTCTCACCACCTTAAGGCTTATAATAAAAAATCATATATGTTGCTTTGTGATTGGTTCAAAGTGTATAATTACAGTCTGTGGAGAGGGGATGGGAAACACAAAAACAAAACACAGTGAACACACAACACACAGATTGTCGACCGACCAAAGACCAAAAAGGCTGATAGTATCATCATGATAAAAGGCTTAGCTAAACCCTTTTCATTTCATTTCTTTCTTTTTTATTAAGTTTTCCTTTAATTTATCACTTTTCTAGTTTTCTCATTCCTACTTCTTTTCTTCTTTTTTTTTTTCATTTATATATTTTACTAACAATGAAGTAAATTAATAAAACTATATAGTAGTATGCATATATATATATATATATATATATATATATCATAGCCTGCCTCTCTCGCCTCTTCCTTTTTCCAACCTCGGTCAAGCCAAGCCCCCACGTTGTTCCACACTCTTGGCTAATTCCACGCCACCCTTTCTGCTTCCCCAAGACCATGTAATCATTGTGTCTTGGAACACACTCCACTCCACCCCTTTCTCTCTCTCTTTACCTGCCCCTCTTCTTGCTTTCATCACTTGCCATATAGTACTTGCATGTTTATCTCATATGTCCCTCCTTGGACTGATCCATTTCATATTTTCATTAGTTAAAATATAATTAGGTTATTACTAGTAATTTTCAAATAGAATGCACTAGCTATATATGTAGAATAATTAAGCGCTATGCCTATACTATACAACGGGGAGTTTGCATATATATGAATATGATAATCCCTTATACAAAATGTAAATGAGTGATAATACCCATCCTGAATACGAATAGACAATACTTGATCACGAGGCATTCATTTTGTTTATGGATAAAAAAAAATGGTGCGCTTTTCGTTTTCAGACGACACATGTAAAGCATTGGCATGCATGGTTTGGCGGGGCAGGGGCAGGGGACTCGCTTTTTATTCCGTTAGGACTTAGGTGGTGTGGTGTTAATTCCCAATGCATCATCACTTAATAAAGCCACCACATGCATTTACTAGCCTTCATTGTAGAATATGTTCAGCTTATTTGGGAAACTCACTGCCCCATATATAGTGGCATTCCAGTATATACTTACTTCAAAAGTAATCAACCCTCTATTGAATATGTGAAAAAAGGTGTTTCCACTTCCCACATTATACTATTGAACTACCATTATTAACCATGCATGTTTCTCAGCTTAAAGGATCTTCACTACTTGCATTGCATCTACTATATGTTAGGTCTATGCCTAGTCTTTTATGAATATACATATCATGCATGTATACTCAAACTTAACTTTAATCTCTTAGTTTCAAACGATACGGATAGTAATGACAAGATTTTATTTTATTTTTCAGCAATATTTGAACTTATAACTTGACCATTACAATTATATCAAACTCAAGCATAAACAAATAATATAGTGACAATCACATACAAAATGTCGTGTAGATATATAGGAGATCATTTGGGAAAATATGAAGGTGGAAGTGGAACGATATATATATCTTCCTCCATTTTGTCTTGAACATCACGTTAATGTAAAGGAAAACGAAATTATAATTATATTTATATATTCACCTTTGCTTGCTTGATGAACTTCATTCAATATCATATCAAACTTATAGACCAAGACTTGAAAGAGAATAATACATGTTCCCATTAGCTATTTGACAAATGGCAAAGGTATCCCGAGCTATAGCTTTCCAATAATCATATTCGCTATTTTTACCACGATCGAGCTCTATTTTATGCTGCCCCAACTTGCTGGTTGGTTGGCCTAATAATAAAGAGGTTCAATTACAAAGTATGGATATGGATATGCAAATGTTTTTAATTTATTTATATGGTAAGTTAAGAATGAAGGGAAAAATCAAAGCTCTCGAAAATTTTGATGACCAGCAAACTCTGCGTAATTACTCGGTTACAGAAGCAGGTTGGCCAGGAAAAGCAAGACCAAAATCATTCAACCCAACGTACCTTTTTATTTCCCCTTTTCAACACCATAATTGTATAAAGAAGGGGCAAACCCCCCCCCCCCCCCCCCCTTTTTTTTTTGTCTTAAGCATACATATATTATGCACTAATTTCAAATCGAATTGGCTTTTTATGTGTATTTATATTGGTCAGAATTTGAGATCAACACTCAAATCATGGAATCAAGGAAAAAAAAAAAAAAAAAAAAAGAACCAGCTCTGCTTTAGTTTTATTACCTGTTGTATCATGTATATTTGTTTACTACTATTGCTTTGGCTTGGCAAGGGAAAGGGGGAAGGCCAGAACTCAGAAAGGGTGGTTTATATTTTTTAGGAGTCTTTTTGTGGTCACACGCATGGCTGCTTTGGTCCCCCAATGTTTTTATCTTTTCATCTTTTTTGTGCAACTTTTTAAGTTTGTGGGATTTTTATCTTTTGAGAAGACAAAATATATTCAAACATTTTATGATAGCTGCACCACCACTAACTTAACCCACGACCCAATTGTTGTGGGGTTTATCATGACATCAGTCTCACCCTGTCATGACGTTTTAATTCCTTCCCTTATTTATACCCCCATTTTTCTCCTTACGAGGTTAGGGCTTCTCGCCTTCTCCAACTATATATGTTACTAGTATTTATTTTCTCCTTAATCCATGATTTTGATTGATTTATGGTGATTTTGATTATTATGCAGAAATTATTCGATAAGATCGTCCCACCACGGCAGTCATGTGACTGACCAGTAAAATTATGTCACATCAACTCAACCCCTAAAATTCAGTCACAATTTTATAGTACAAAATTATCTCACACACTAGTATTAACTTATATTGTATTCAATTTGTAAAAAAAATTAAGTATGTTTTCTAATTTGTTGAAATTGTGTTTTTTGATTCTTATTTGATAAAATCTTAAAACGTTTAGTTCTTATTTGAGCATTTAGACTTAGTAACAGGGCTTATTTGGACTTTTTTAAGAGTTAAAGGGCTTATTTGTCAAAAATAAAAGTTCAGGGGTTTATTTGACAGTTCGGTGTAAGATCAGGAGTCTTTTTGCTCATTAAGCCCATGCATGGCTGATATCGAATCGATAGAGAAAAGTTATAGGTTAACGTCATAAATTATGTAACAAAAAGAAGTCATAAATTAATATTCTTTCATTACATGGTCATCATATATATATTGAATTGATTTGATAGGATTTTGTTCAATTTATTTTTTTGAAGGAGATAATTTTGTTCAATGTTATGTTTTACTAGTAATTAACTTGTTGATTTATTTAATTTGGCTATTATCTCATTTGCCAATCGTATATGCCTAGCTAGTTGTTTCGTTTCGATTCAAGAAAGAATATAAGAGTCATTTTGAGAATTATTGAAGTGCGAAAGTGTATAAAATAGTACTCCTATATCTATATGGGAGAAATAATTAATAAAGTAGTATATATTAGAGTAATTGGTAAGCTAAAAACATGTTACAACTTTTGTCATAATCATATAATTAAGTTGAAGTGGAGACCGTAATGGATCGACTTTTTTCTTACCAGAAAATCAAATCTTATAGAAGTACACCAAACACACACACTTTCTTTGCTTTTAAAGTTATAGCACTACTTAATGATGTTTAATTAACTGTAAGAAAATGATACTCCTATATTATATATACTATATTGATCGCGCAGTGCTATCCAGATATGAGATATCAAAGGGGTTTTTAATAATTAATAAGAGGCTAGCTGCCGGCTGACGTATCATCAGGGACGCTGGTTGTGTGCCTTTTCCCCCACTTAATTCTTCTGCCTTTGAAAAAAAAAAAAAAAATCCTTCATAATTAGTAATTTTCTTTTCATTGATATTTGATTCTATATATCTATGCAGCTGCTTATATACCTTATAGAAACTTTTATACTAATTAATATGTAAGGTCTATGAAGCATCCGCTAAAAAGCAATGTAATGAAGCATCAATAGGGATTCATCGATGAATATATGTTCGTAGAAGAAAAAATCAAGAGCCTTAAGTCAATAAAAATTATATAGAATTAATTATAGTACTTAAGAAGCTTCCTTCCCTTAATTTACAATTTATTTCCTAATTCCGAGCGAGATAAAAAAAAATGTGCTAGCTAGATTAAGAATGCTTATCATGAGTTGTAAGAATATATACTTACTGAATTTGTATAAACTCAGTTAGTAATTAGTAGGTAGTTAGTTACTTGATCTAGTACTCTACACTATACTGTAGCTCATAATTAATTTAAATTGAGTATGCCCGCGCCCCCGGTGGGGATGCAAAAATAAACACTCCGGATCCGAATGAAACAAATAATGATGATTACGGCCTTCAACTTCAAGTATATCAGTTGCATGCAGCTTATTATTATATTGTTTCAAATTAATACTGAAATTGAATAAAAACTTGCACAAACAATTTACTACGTACTTACATATAGAAAAGTTGTCGTACGTTATTACTTCCGTTTGGAGAAATATATATATATATATATATATATATATATTATATAGTTGGGGTAATTATTAGTAATTAACTTAATCCAGAAGGAAGAAACAATGAAAAAAGTGAAGGCCGTAAAATTAATCATATGGTCTCTCTGTATGCAAAAGAAAAGAGACACAGTGAATCTTCTATTCATGCAATTTCGTCTCCTCTTCGAGTCCAGAGCTAGCTAGGACGACATTCACTCATGGCCTCCACTAACTAAAATGTCAAAAAAGTAATTAACTTTTGCAGAAATTTAAGTGGCTGCTTCTATTTCAAGGCTAGCTTCTTCTTCAATTTTTCCAAACCCTTGACTACTGCATCGATCATCATGCATTTTGGACCAAACATATATATATTTCTATAATGAAGAGATATGACTCATTATTTGTTTATAGTAGTACATTATTATAACTTAATTTCCTCATCATCATCTCCTTAATTATTATTCATATAGTATATGCTAGAACATAATTAATTACTTACGATATGTCCCTAATTAAGCAATGCTTCCGACAATAGAGACTTCAATTGAGAGCGATATGGAGGTCCCGAGCTTTGAATATGATGACCAAGCATAATATTGCAAATGCAAAAGGTGGTGGAGTACTCGTAGGTCAATAGAAACTTTAGGGGTTAGGGTTACCAGTCACTGCACCCAAATTTCAAGACAATTAGAACTTGTTTACCCTTACTTATATATGTATATGGGCAAAGCAAAAAGACACTATTCAATTCAACCAACTTCATCATGCGTGTAGCAATTTATATTTACCCCCATTTCACCTTAATTAATTGCCACTTTTAAAGAGGAGCCTGAAAAGGAAGAGATCATCAATATTGAGTAACAATTATATAAAAACCAATATCTCATTCTCAATCTTACATTAAGAAAGAATAAGCTAGGGTGAAGACGTTTGGAGGGTACGTAAGATCAATTAATTAGGAATTGTTATGAGAAAAGTTAGGGTTTTTATTGGAATATATATATATATAGTAAGGAAGATCAGTTGGTGGGTCCAAATAGAATCTCATGCATGTCTTAAATTTTTTTTTTTGGCAATAGTCTTAAAAGTTTAATACCAAACAAATTTCGACTGCGTCCAACTTCTCATCAGGGAAAGGCGACCCTAGTGCTTATTGTGCTTTCAATTGTCGATCGATCGACTTGTTCCGTTTAATTCAAATATATATATTGACAGAAATGGGCGCATGTTGTATCTTTTTATCTCATGAATCATGTGTATTATAACTAAGGCAATATAAATTTTCTTAATTCTGTGTCTGCAGGCTCTCTGGCCGCCGCTGAATTAAGGCAATTATATTCATTCCTTGAGATGTGGTAATAAGGTAATTAGAGGGAGAGTCAAAAGAAATACCCCAAATTTCCCATGGAATGTGTCCTCGAAGTGGGACAGTGGCTTTTATCTCTATAATAATAATAATATGCATAATATATTAATATTATTATTATTATTATTATTATATAAGATTAGAAATGCCCCAAACCTAATCAATATGTCTCTTTCAGTTTCAGAATGACAAAAATATTCATAAAGACCCGAGTTGTTAATTCAACTGGTAGGTGTACCGTGTCTAGACTGAGATCCTGGGTTCAAGTCTCACGGAATGTGAGTTTAGTTTGTAATTTGTTTATTTGTGTATTTGGTAGGTAGATGGTTTATTTATAGTAGTTTCTTAGTTTGAGTTGATTTCTCATTTAGATGTTTGGGCATATAGAGATTTATTCGGATTGTAATGAGATTTCACATATACTCACTCAAAAAAAAAAATATTCGTAAAGCAAGTACAGAGATATGCTTCTTCGTATACTAATGTAGGGCTGCATTAAGTGGTAAGCGACTTATTCCAATTTAAGCGATCTTGTATATACAGTCGCCCTCATTGATAGATTCATCCAATAAACCCAGGTGCACAATCCAGATCAAATCTGAATTACTCAAAACAAAGGTCCGCATATCAAATTGGAAAAAAAAAAAAAAGATATGCTTCTTCATATTAATGATTCATTCATTCCTTTCCAAAGCCGAAAGTGAGCCCCCACTACTTGTCTCTAAATCAAAATGAGCCGAAATTATGTCAGCATTTAAATTGCTAATAGGCAATTATGATCTAAACTCCTCCGCATCATTATAAAAGCTTGCATTTTTACTTTTTCCCTTCTCATGTGCCTAGCTAATTAACATCTACAATAAAATAATGGGCCTTAATTACTTTTACAACTCTATACATATATATGCTATATATCTATTATAAATTAAACTCCTGACAAGCTGGTTCGTTCAAACAATACTTATCCCCTTTAAATAAGATCTTGATTAATTTGAATCTTATAAATGGAAAAAAATCGTTGTTCGAATCTTATAATATGTACATATATATATATAAACACTCTTGTATGTAGATATATTTGTGTTCTTAAAAGAAATTAAATACATGAGACCAAATATATGTACATCTTAATAATATAATAACCTCAACCAAATCTTCAATGTTATTATACGTTAAATGAATCTATATTAAAATCTTTAAATTAAAAAACAAAAATAACTCATGATATGTATATGTGTATATATATATATAGAGAGAGAGATATGAGATTGTACCTCTAGATGGAAGCTACAAATTCTCAATGAGAAAAAATGGAAGAATGCATGCGAATGTGAGTGCCACAAAGTAAAGAGAACTGTTTCAGGCGCAAGATATAACTAGACATATGTATATTTATAGTTTATACATGTGCAATTACTTTTGTTGAATATACTTAAAAATGAAACAATGTATTTCAAATAGCTTTTCATTAATTAATATTATTATTATATAGTTACTTTTTTTTTTTTTACAAAAGATGCCGTGACTCCATAAGCATCAAACAACCCGATGAAGAATCCTGACCCAAGTTGGCTAGAAAGTCTCTACATCGGTTACCTTTACGATATACGTGAGTAAAATCTCTCGAATCTAATCTCATCTAGCTAAAGCCATGGCTTCTTGTACCAATGTTGAGTTCTAGTGAGACTCCACAACCCGGCTTTAAGAAAGTTACCACAATATATACTTGCATCCAATTGAACAATCACATTGCTATAGTTACTGATCTAAGTATATATCAGCTAAAAATTAGCTTCTGTGAAAATGAATACTTATGAACCATATATAATTTTTTTTGAAAGACATGCAAGATGAATTTTATTAACCAAAGAAAATAGCAGAAAGAAAAAGTAATCAAGCCAGTCAGACGGCCTGTCACAATCAACGACAAAATAGGGCAAAATCACAGAAACAACATTAAAATAAAGATACAAACAAACATCAGTTTCATCGTTTGGCCCCTCAATAAATATGAACCCACGATAAAAAGGCCTTGTAAATTTAGAGTTACACTAGCTATGTCATCTGCCTTCACTAATGCAACCAAAACCTTCCAAGAATCAATTGCCTTTATATAGATAATAATTTCATCATGCAAAAAATGTCTTCCTAGCTCATCATAAGGGACAAACGCATTCCTAAACACACACTGCAACCCGAATTTCTTGGGTGTCCCAACAAGGAAAATTATATCTTTAGTTCCAAAGTTCACTTTTTTTCTCCACAAGAATTTGATTCAATCAGCCTCTGCATATCTCTGTTGTAATTGCAGTTCAATACAATGAATTTCTTCCTCAAAGCAAAACAATCATTTTAACATTAGCCTCTCCTATTGTCAATTACAAATCAAAAAAATCTTTATCCCAGATAGAGATTAACCCACATGCCGAACCCATCACAAGCCACCTTACTATCGAAAATATCTATTCCCCAAAAAGAATTCAATAAACGATCTTTAACCTTCAGCAACAAAAATTCTTGAAGCAACAAAAAATTAGCTTGGCACCTTGCAACCATCAATCCCACTGCTTTCTTCTTCTCCCAACTACCCAAACCACTAATAAAATCTAAGAACAAAACTTCATCGAGAAACAAAAGCCCCACAATACTAACCACACTTTTGACTAATCATCTCTGTCAAAAGAAACCAGATTGTAACAATTTGACTTCTATTTTCACAAAACTTTATTCCCAAGGGTTGAGCTAACATCAAACGTCTCCTCCACCTCTCGAATTACAATCTCATTCCTGGTTCGGATCTCGTCATTCGACAAGGAAATTCCAGAATCAAAGTCAGTGATGGCTTCTTTCCCTAACACAATTTTAGTAATCCCGATCTCTTGCACTTTTTCCTTTTCTTTTTTTCACAAACACGACACACGTTCCATTTAAATCTCTTGCCAAAATTCTCCATGGCTCTATACCCATCTCCCCTCCAAGGTCCGTGATCACTTCTCATTTCCACACTTATGCCATCCTCAACTGGGCTCGAATTAGAGAAACTAAAATGAGGGCCCGGGTCAGAGACATTTGGTTTCTCTACAAGCCTACCTACAAAGCCACTAGATGACTCTAGCTCACAAGAAGGGCGAACAACCAACTCCAAATTAATTAAGGAATCATCCAGTAGCCTAGAAAAACAACAAACTCTCTCCCACGATCTTCCCATCCAACACCTTAATTCTGCTCTCATCATTAACCATGTCAAGCTCCAGAGCCTCCCTCGATTCCGAGACCTTCCCACTATCCTCATCAGAGAGAGGACCAACATTAATCATCAATTCCTTGTTCCCAATTGCTTTGTCGGCTTAAAATGAAGGGGCATCATTCGAAATTTGAATATAGGAAGCTGATCAGACCAAATTATGCCCTATTTTTATGATCATTTTCCTATGTTTTTAGGAGATTTTATGCTTGGTTATGTTTGAATATGTCTTATAAAGGCAATATTTGTGTTCATAAGTATTGAAGAGATGAAAAGTGCAAAAGTGATGATTTTGACACTTATTGGAGCTATTTTGATGGAATTATGGCACAAATATTCAAGTGGATTCTTCAACGAAGAATTGTAGATTTGATGCTCGTGATTGAAGAACCTTCGGAGATGATTTTGATGCATGACGAAGCCTTGAAGATGATTGCTACAAATTTCCAAGGTGAAAAGATCAAGAACATTAATGATTAAGTCAAGAAGAGAAGTATTCTAACGAGTCGCCAGTTGAGTTGGGTGGCTAGGTTTAACAACCTGGGCGTCAGGGCATGTCAGCTGGGTACCCAGGAACAATCGGGCTTGCGGAATAGCACCCAAGCCTTGTGATAGGTTTCGTTTACCACCAAAAATAAATTACTAAACCTTCCTATATATAGATAGGGCAAGTCTAGGTCGATCCTCAGGGAGTTGTTCGCTAACTACTTTTCTAACAACAAAATAAATCAGAGGGTTTTGAATATTTGAAAATAAACTATGAACTAAAATTAAAATAATTAAACTAAATTGCAAGTATTTAAAATAGAAGAAAGATAATTATGAGAAGACTTTCAATCCCAAGCTTGACTAATTAGGTTGACCTGATCATTGAAACAAAAGAAGTTAACATATTCATCAAAATAGAAGGCGTAGATTGACAACAAACGCTAATCAATCCCATGAATTCACCACAATACTAATTAAAGCGAACGCTATTAACTAGCCTAATTGAGGTCCTAACCCTACGGCAAACGCACAAAGAATTTAAGGTTCAACAACATTAAGTTTAGTGAATTTTCAGCCTTCACAAATAACACTCCCCAAACAGGAAAGTATTCAATTTGCATCCATAATTCCCTAGTGATTCCCAGTTACCCTTCAATAACTCCCAATCAACTAGTTACTACCTTGTGAAACCTAACCAAACGGTATAGAATTCCAACTAGCAATAGATTTATAACCTTAATTAATAAGTTGGCCACCCAAATTAACAAGAATTATAAAAGCATAAAAATAAATCCGGAATTATAGAATACTAAGATGAATATTCAATTTAAGAACAATTCTCACAAATCAACTCATTAGTTTAAGCAAGGAATTGGAAACAAGAAAATTAGCTACTCATGATATTGGGAATAAAAATACAATTATAAATTGAATTCGTTAAACCCATGCACAAGCAAAGAAGAAAAAGAACCAATTTTTTGAGAAGATGTCGTTGCCCACTAAGAAGAAAAATAACGCCTCCCAAAAAGTTGCTCCAGAAAAGAAAATAAGAGATTTTCTGATTTCTATCTATGGTGCCCTTATATAGGGTTTGCCTAAATCCTATTTATCTTAGGAAAAGTTAAAGACTTTTACAAAATAATCCAAATACTAAAAGGTCTAGGACTAGCTTGGACCCATTAAGCCCAATAAAAGTAGGAAATAATTTAAGGAAGAATATGGAGTAAAGCCCACTGCAAATAGGATTTTTCTGCTAAAATTCGCAATCTGTCCAGGAGCCTCCCCGTGCGTGGCAAGGGTACCTCCCCACCGTCGGGTAGCATCAGGAAGTTTATTTCTTCTACTTGAATTGCGATTCCATTATTGTCCATTCCATAGCCAAGTCTCGAGATCCGAAAATCTTCTCCAAATACTTCACTGAATCACCTTGAATTGTCCTATTTCATCATTAGCATCTTCAAAAGTACCTATAAGACAAAAACAAAGCAACTAGGTAGAAATAAAACAAGATAAGCATTAAAAATGTACGAATTAAGTATAAGAAACTAATTAAAATATATGCCTATCACCTTGTGCCTTCCTTTTGAAGCTACTCCAATGGATTGCGATTTCAGCGACACTTTGGGAGAAAATTCATAACTTTCTCTACAGAGCTCCAAATGAGATGATTCAAGATGCGTTGCAAAGCTAACTCAGAGATCTACAACTTTGTTTTGAAGTCCAAGTTCCAGTTTTGCCGTTAAAATGGTCGAAAATTCCTCTGAAGTTTTCAGACTGAAGCAGTTTTGGGCCAAACTTCGGCTTTCACATTTTTCAGCCCATGAAGCTATCCTAAACCAACTTGGAGACCTATTCAACAGCTAAGAACGACCCTAGGGTTAGTTTAAGTCAATCCTAACTCTAATTGGAACCCTAGGTAGCCTCCTATGAATATCCATTTAAATAGAAACCCTAGATACAACTTAATTTTAATTTTTATTAGATACAAACTTTTCTATTCTTGAAGGCTCTGCGTTTTCTCTCTTCCTCCTTGGGCAGCCGCCCAAGGGAGGAAGTCTTGTAAGTTTTATTATTTACTTTGTTATTTTAAGGATTTCACACAATTCATAAGTGGCTAATCCTTTATACTTCTTTTCCATCGATTATTTCAATGAATTTATATGGGGAGGTTTTTGTTTTTATAATTTGATATGATTTTCTTAATTAACTGTGGTAAAGTTCATGGTTGATAATTGAGATTGTGATGATTGTGATTATTGACCATGATACTCATGATTATGATTTTTATTGATTTAGAATGGCTACTAAGGATATAAAAGGATTGATCTATAGCTAGATTAAGTCAGGTACTTAGCTGTCAGACTTAATCATTAGTAGCAAATTGTCCACCACTAGCCATGGGTTCAATGGGATTCTTAAGTCTTATTGAAATCTAGAGACTTAGCACGTAATAGAGGAAGATAAGTTTGGTTATAATTAATTATGTGTGTGAGAATTGAATGATCTTAATGTTTTATTCTTTGATGATCCTACTATTCACCGGCGGGAGAAATCTGAAATAAAATGGTTAATCTTTGGGTCTAGCAGAGTGAGATAATTAACTAATAGCATGTTAGGAATTGAAGGGAACTTCGAAACCTAGACCAATATGTCCAATTAGGTTATTGAATGAAACTTGTTTGATGTTTTACCTCTAGTAATAGAGTGGCGTAAAATTGATACTTGCTAAGTTTGGTAATCTATAATGTCAAATTCATATTACCTATATACCAAATAAACTAAGAAATTACCTTAAATAAACCTATCTACCAAACTACTAACATACATACAAACAAACAAATAAATAAACTAAACTAAACTCACATTCCATGAGACTTGAACCCAGAACCTCACAGTTCAGGCACCATGCACTTACCAATTGAACTAACAACTCGGGTGCCCTTGAAAATTGAAATTGGAGACTGAGAGTTTGTATATTGTATTAGTAACTAGTAAAGGTTAAGTTGAGAGTTTGTGGCCCAAAAAGTAAAGGTTGAGTTGGGCCGTGAAGTGGGTCCATTGATTTGTTACATTACAATTTACAACTTGGTCTTCATAGAAAGCGGTGAGTGGCCAGGACACTCCACCATGGGCCTCAGCCCCCATGGGCGTCAGCCCAGCTAGAAGATCATCAATCGGTTTTGTTTTATGGTCAATTACCAAAAGGCCCATTAGCCATTGGAAATGGAATTCACTTCTAATGAGAGGAAATCGTTACGCAAAATTGTTGGTTTATTTGAGCAAACATTCCTGGCGCTTTGGCAAAAGTAGGTACTTGAGGTTAGAGAGATAATTGTTTAGTTAAACTATCAATTGCGCTTTGGTTGTATATAGATATGTGTATGTATGTATGTATAATGTATGTATGCATGCATGTATGTATATTTTTGGTCATCCAATAAACCAAAACGACTTTATGGTTTTGGATTGGTTTGCTTAGCAAGCTTATCATTGGTAGAAGTGCGCGTATAATTGGGTGTACCGGAAAAAAAAAAGTTTAATTTGAATGGGGTTTTGATATTTTTGTTTAACTCAATTAATTCTTGGATGCATGATCAATTAGAGCTGTCTAGTTAAAGTGTAATGAGATACGTTTCATTTGCGTACGTTTTTATATATGGGACATATGATCACCTTTTGTTTAGCTTTTGGGAAACAATTTTTTTTTGTTAAGGCAATATGGAAGAGATCCAAATGCAAAAGGTTATAATTAAGTTAATCTGTTTGATTTGAATTCAACATAAACAACTATTTTATTTTATTTTTTTAAGTTGTGATTAACCAACTTTGTCTCATTAGTTGAAAGTATTCGCAGTCAAGACAAGCTTTGTGGCCACGTTTCACCCTTTGGTTTGTGAGAACTAAATCGTTAAATCGTTTTGACTTTTAGTTTGGACACCAATTAATTATTATTACCATTTCACATTTCCGATTCACTCAAGCACAAGCATAGCATACTATGATAAATGGTATAAAAACAAATAAACATGAAAAAAAAATGTGCTTACTGTAGTGAAATTAAGACTTAAATAGTTAAATGTGATATGTTGGTGATCAGTGGTCAGAGATAGATGTGGTCCTACACTGATGACAAAAATGAGATTAAAAACCAGCTATATATGCTATTAGGAGCATTTGAGTAATTGAGTTCTGTAGTGAACAATTTCATGTTATATGCATGTAAAGGTGCAAACCTGCAGGTTTTCTTTTTTCCAGCCTAAAGATTATAATAATTTGGATTAATTCAACTCTATTATACATACATAATTAAATCGTACCTACTTATTAAAATGGTAGGGTCGCATTTAAGCAGGGTTTTTGCCTCAATTCCTAATTAGATTTGGTTTAGGATTTTTTTAGAGATTTTTTGATTGATAGACAAGAATCCTAATAGGAAAGGGATTCTTGGAGTCTAAGTTTGTATTAGTATAAATAAGCAGTTTCTGTTTAGCTTTTTTGTGTGTGAGAGAGAATCTATAAGATTGAGAGAGAGAAAGCTGTGATAGCTTTTTATGTTGTTGTGAGAGAATCACTACTATTGGGTGGATTAGATTGAGAGTTTGCTAGAGAGATTATTATGATTGTTTATTGTAATTGATTGATTTGATAGTGCAGTTAAGGTCCACAAGAAAATTTGTTTTGTTGTTTTCCACTTAAATTATTTGGTTGGTTAATTCCTATGATATCCGAAGTTACAACACATTTAACCAGGGTTTCAGGGTTTTTAAGAAATTCTCTAATGGAGGGTTGTACCACTTCTAGTCCTTTTCTACAGTATATATTAAGTATGCAATTGTTTAATGTTCATAAATATAATTTCTGGCTGATACCAGCAGCAGTCGGCTGCATCATGCATGCGCTATAAGAAAGCTGCAACAACCGCAATGGTAAGCAAGAAGATGATGACAGCAAAATTAATTAATAATTAATTGCTCTTTTATATATATATATGACTTCAAACTTTATTCAAACAAGCACCACTAGATATGCAACTATATTCATCTACTGCCAATCAAAAGTAATTAACCATATACTAGTATATTACTATATAGAAAAATGGACCACATTACAGTTTCGACTCCTACTCTGCTAGCGCTATAGCTACATGGTATATATGATACATCTATATATATATATATATATTAATTTCAATTAGGTTATGTTTGGTTCGTGGTATCTTTGATATCACGTGGTAATGTTATTTACATCTCTTTCCTAGGAATGTTATTTTTAGTGGGAAAGTATAATTTTTTGTTTTTGTGGGAATAAGATTACCATATTTGGTTAACATGGGAAAATTATTAAATTTTTAAAATACAAGAGAAATACAAGTGAAAAAGAGTAACACTTTCCTAGGAAAGTTAACTTTCCCACCCTTTTAGATGGGAATGACATTCCCACCACATTCCCACTCAAGTGGAAAAATGATGGGAATGTTATTCCCACCTAAATTTAGATTCCTCCAACCAAACATGGGAAAGTTATTCCTTCTACCCAACTTACCACACTTTCCCACTACATACCACGAACCAAACGCAACCTTACAGGTATTTTAACTTAATCTATTATTCACGGAATTTGTTTAAATATAGAGATATTGATATTGAAAGCTCAACTTTCTTACCAACCCGAGAAAATCATTGTTGGGAGAGTTTTACTCCATAGTGGACCAACCCGACTCGAATAAGGTTCTCTTGTAAATATACCAAGAAAGCTCAACTTTCTTTTATAGGGCTGGAGAAGATGAAATTTACTGATCTACAGTAACAATGATTTATTACAGTTGTTTTCTGGGTTTGTTAAGTATTTCAGTATATATATAAATCAATGTTGTCATAGTATATAGGGGATGGAGCTAGCGGACAGAGAGTTCATCTAACATTAATGTAGAAAACAGGGCAAATAAAGACAGAAATTAGTATAGGCAATTGAAATGAAAAAGTTAAGGCTGAGTTCAGGCAGGGGAAGAGTTAAGGAAGGAAATTAGAGTAAAGACGATATGGAATAATGCATTATGCATACAGATAAGATAAGTAATAGAGAATAAGGCTTGTGACATTAATAGAGAATGAAACCTGTCAAAATCTCTAACTCCAGCCCCCAATTTTCCCATTTAATCTTTGCGGATGATATTATTTTGTTTGGGAGAGCTGACATGAAAACTGCATGTACCATGACAAGGGTCCTTCAAGATTTTTGTTTGAATCAGATCAATCCATTAATTTGGAGAAATCTAGAGTTTTGTTCTCTAAGAATACTAAAGATATTGTCAAAAGAGGTAATGTAGTGAATACTTTGGGTATTAGAGAGACTTCGAATTTGGGTTTCTCTCCATTCCAACAGAGTTATAAAAGAGATGATAAAAATCCTCTCCCCCCATTTTCTGTCCCCCATTGTCCCCCATCCACCAAATAATGAAGGAATCGAAACTTTCTGACTAGAAAGCCAAAACTTCTTTCTCCTGTTGGGAGACTTCTATTAACACAATCTGTTCTTGAGTCCATCCCTGCTTTTACTATGCAATGTAGGCACTTACCTCCTTCTATTTGTAGGGATATTGATAAAACTTGTGATTTTTTTGGGGTGATGATGAGAATAAAAGGAAGTTACATTTGCTCAATTGGAAGGGTTTAGGGTACATATCTTCAGTCATCTTCGCTCTCTTCCTCTTATGCTTATGTTTCAAACTTGAGATATCACAATCTCATTAATGAATGTATGTGCCTTTTGCAGCAATTCACTGAGATCAAAATTCAACACACATTGAGGGAGGGAATGGTTATGCTGATAGAATTGCAAAGAAATGAAGGCCTCTCCTTTTTGTAATAGTTTAGATGAAGCTTTTGTGGTCTTTACAGAACCACCTGGTTTTGTTTTTAAGGTTGCGCTTAGTATAGTGGTGCGTTAGCGGTGCGATTGACACTGTTTAGCAACTATATAGATGAGATTACACTGTACAAAAGATTAGGTACTGTACAAATGAGATTATTAGAGCAACGATTGAAACGGAGTTTAACTCAGTTTGAATCCAAAACGGTGATAAAACGACCAAACGATGGTACACTACACCCTAAGTCTTTGTTGCATGATGCAACAGGACAATATCTATATCCTTCTATTTCTAATTAATGATTAAGTTTCCTGTTATTTACTAAAAAAATAATAAGGCCAAAG
Source organism: Corchorus capsularis (assembly GCA_001974805.1). Classification (NCBI taxonomy): domain Eukaryota; kingdom Viridiplantae; phylum Streptophyta; class Magnoliopsida; order Malvales; family Malvaceae; genus Corchorus; species Corchorus capsularis. The sequence continues at coordinate 39,297 of AWWV01008489.1, forward strand.
GGTACTCGTACTACAGTGACAGTCAGAGGGAAAGCGACATTTGGTCTCCCCAGTCAAACTAGTATATATATATATATATTTAGACTTTGATGGCCATGGGGCGGTAAAAAGCTCCTCTCCATACCTATATATCCATCTACTAATTAAGATAGCAACATTTATACATTACATATTAAACATTTAAATTATTGTCGTTGCCCCATTGCTACTTGCTAGGTTTTGTAGAGGTGGTCATCTCTATTAGCAATCCTAATCCTGTTCATGCACTCTCTTTCATCTTTCTTTATATCATCTGAATTCTGAAAAGAAAGAAAAATAAAAAAATATATATATATACTAGTAGAACTAGTACTATAGTAATAATAATAATAAAGGAAAGAAAAAAGCAATAGAAAGGAAGGGTTGCTATCAAAGCAACTAGGTGCACCCACGTGAAGTGTCACAATAAGGGCTGGGGTGAGGAAAAGCTCTTTTCATTTTCATCATCTTCTCCTCTCCCCTCGCTTTCACATCTTCTCTGCTTCCCACCACCGCTGTGTCTCCCTTGCACCTTTTTCTTCTTCTGTTGTTTCATCAGACTTCACCTTAATTTTCTCTTATCAAGGCAAACCTAATTTTGTCTCCAATATATATACATACACCACACAAGCTTCCCCAGCTTCTAGTGTGTGTGACTGATATAATTATATCAGTTTCAGCTTAATTAGGACAGCTATACTGTTGGGGCAGCCATGTTTCCTTCAAGCAACAGTTACAACGATTTTAATTCCTTTGCAGCAGCCGATAAAAACTCACAGGCACAGGATCCTTTCTGGCAGTTTGCTGCACTACCCTTTATGGATGATGATGATGATGATGGATTGCTTATGAGTCACCTGTTATCACAAGCACAACATCAAACCCATGCCCCAGCGGAGATCAACCCTGCGTCTCCTTGTCCTTGTCCTTGGCCTGTAAAACAATCCAAAAAGAGGAAGGCAAGTGCTACTAGTAATGGTGGAGCAAAGGCAAAGCAGCCCCGGAAGAGAGCCGGAAAGAAAGACCGACACAGCAAGATCTATACAGCTCATGGCCCCAGGGATCGGCGTATGAGGCTGTCACTTCAAATCGCTCGCAAGTTTTTTGATCTTCAGGACATGTTGGGCTTCGACAAAGCAAGTAAAACCATCGAATGGCTCTTCTCTAAATCTAAAGCAGCTATCGAGGAACTCACTGACAATCTTCCTGGAGGAGGAAAGAGCGCCTCATCCACCTCTGAAAGCGTTAGCGAAGTAGTATCAGGCTCAGCAGCCAAAGAGAATATTATTGGAGTTGGATCAGTAGCATCTCTCAAGGCCAAGGAAAGAAAATCACGCGTAGCCAGAGAATCCAGGGACAAGGCAAGGGCAAGGGCAAGGGAAAGAACTATAGAGAAACTCAAGATGAAAAAGGCTTCTGATCCTAATGAGTCCAAACCTAATGATCAGTTGGAGCCGTTGCAGGACGCAGAAGACCAACCCCATCCCCATCCCCATCCCCATCAAATGGATCAGGATTCTGCTGTAAGCATCATTGAGAAATTTCTGGGCATCACTAGATCATCCATGTTTAATTACTCACACAACATTGCAGACTCAAGCGGAGAAAACTCTGAGGAGACTAATTGCCCCGGAAATTGGGGCATCAACAAGATCCGATACGGTTACTATACAGACATCAAGGAATCAAAAGGTAAACAAAACCCTAGTGGCAATGGCCAAGACCAAAACCCTAGCTCAAATCTCATGATGGCCTCCTCCGATCCAGGAAGCCCTAGCCCTACTTCCATATTCTCATGCGCACCTCCGACATGGCTTTGCATTCACAAATAATCAATCCCACCAAATACCACAATTTTTATTATAAATAATTATGTTGATGATCATGGATTAATTAATTAAGCCTTTCCTGTTTCCTAAAATTTATGTCAAACAACAACTGTACGGCTATCTTCCACTTGATTTAAGTATGGTGAAATGAATCCTCTCTGCTCACACTGTTGGAATGGATTGAGAGTATATGGTTTTGGTTCCTTGTATTTCTTCTATATATGAATTACAAGTCCATCACAATTAAGTTAACTTTGTGCTTTGTCCTTCTCGTATTTTTAAGTCTAACTGCACTCTTCTTTCTCATTACTTACTAGTGCTATAATTAAGATTTAAATTTAGAAATATGCATATAGCATCAAGATTTAATTAGTACTTTATTATTATGTATTATAAGAACAATAATCTCCACATCCAGCAATACAAAAGTGTTGGTCTTCCAAGGAAGACAAATTTTAAATTTAGTCCTCTATAAATATAAGGAGCTTATAGTGTGTGTATATATATATATGTATATATATTATATATGCAAGACAAGACATTGGTATGACACCAAAAATTCTTGGAGATTTCATTCAGTGCATTGCAGGCAAACAGGCAGCAGACTAATTGGCGCTATAGATATATATAGCTTTCCCTATTCTCATCAAATGCAGGTTACGCAAGAATTCGACCACACAAATAGAGGGGCGTGCTTCCTATGTGATCTCAGGTAGAAATATTTTTGTTTCTCAAAACTTCATTCTTCTTTTCTTTTATCCTGATGAATTCTGTGTTTTCTCGGTAATAATTACACAGTAGCTAGTATATGTATATAAATATAAACAAATTTAATCAATAAGCATTCTGAGTAATAATCATGAGTATTTAGCTAGTTCGCAGAGCTAAAAGGTGAGTCTGATCGCTTGTCGATCTCAAGCGACTCAATTATATATATCTCTAGCTAGACTTAACTCATCATGAACCCAGTAATGCTCATAATTACCAAGGATTAGACGTTAGGTCACAATTCCATCGTTTTTTCTTAGTGCAAAGTGAAAAATCTTGTATTATAATTTATGCTAGCTCTAGAACAAGCCAAATCAGAAGTTGATCAGAACCAAATTATATAGAAGAAGAGAACTCCGGGAATGAAACTTGTTATAATATCAAGTCGGGAACATATAACCCTAAACATTCTTATATATTAAAAAAAAAAAAAACCTTTTCATTGAAGATGGCCTAAGGAGATGATCACTTATAATGATCTATTTTTAATGGTCTCTACTTTGGTAGACATTGTACTTAATATTGCATGCTATATAGTATTTTTTGAAAAAGAAAATTATTAATTTATACAAATTAATTGCTCCATAGAGTATACTATAGAGTTTAAGATCCATACCTTATCTGACAATCTTAATGCTCCCTCCCCTTTAAACTTTATTTCTTTGGTCCGCTGACTACTATCTGCTTGGTATAAAACTGCATTGAACATATATATATTGTACATTATATAATCCCTATGGGAACATGGGGCAAATAATCAAATCATAAAGAACACGCATGAAAAATATTTCAAATTAAATTAGCCAAACCATGGGTTTTTGTACTCTTGCATATATATATATATATATATATATTGTCTTATGATTTCAAAAAAAAAATTATATTGTCTTACAAAAATACAAATTAATCATCATAAACTATTGCATAGCAATAAAGCAATATATATTGATCATGAGATATTATAATTAAAGTCATTAGAAGAAGCATTTGGTTGGTTGGGGTGAGGAACACATAAGTGCATTCAAGACTGCATGGCAGCTGGTATATGCATTTTTTTTTTTTGAAAGGCAGCTGGTATATGCATTTATATTGCTAACTCACGAATTCATTCCTCCTACCAGAGTTGCTTTGCTGAAGGACTTAATAAAGTTGTTGTTCTCACTTTGATCTTCTCTCTGTCTCTCTTTTTCATACTTTAAGAGCTGAGAATGTGTAGATAATTACCATGAATCAAGTTGAGTTATTTACATAAAAATTACAACTATGTAATCATATATATTGCCTGATCTACAAAGAAAAAAGGTACATATAAGAGATTGCACTTTATAAACAGTAGTTTTTGTGTTGATAGTGATACTGATATCAACCTCATTCAATCTATTTGTAGAAGTCAGAAGAAAAGAAAAAAGTCTTAATTTGTAGATGGTCAAGATATGATATATACTAGGGTGCTCTGTCCTTAATAGATATGCCAAAGTTGAGTTACTTGTTATCTCAACTCTTAAGGTACCTCATCATTTTTTATTGATGTTTCATTAAAAACCATATAATATTCATAAATTATTTGCACAGAATTAGAAGCATAAACAAGGATTCCGTTGAAATTAAAGGTTAATTAAAGCTCTGCGCGCGACATATCTCATCATCTTCATCGATCAGTTAACCTGATCCTGTTTATTTGAAAGGAACTACTCATGGATAGCCAATTATTACACTCTTTTTATCAGATGATCTCCATTAATACTACTAATGCATAGGCAGTACTGATCACACCAAGTATGCATTATATATCTTTATATATGTCCTGGTCTAAATTATATATATATATATAGTAAGATGTATGTCATTTGTGGATAAAAATATATGTGCTGTCTTCATGTTTTAATATATATATATATAAAGAGTGTGGTAAGTGGTAACTAAAGACAAGGAGCTATCAGACATAGTAATTTGTTTTGGAGTTGGGTTGAAACTAAAAAAAAAGATACTAGTAGATGGTGGTAGCGTTGAGAAGAATGAAGTTGTTTTGTCGGCATCAAGTTGAAAGTAATGGTGGTTATCGAAATTAGATGATGATGATAGACTAAAACTATATAAAAGACGGGAATGGCGGAAAAGTAATTAACAATAGCGCGCACCTTTGGCAGAGAAAACTATCTTTGAGATTCCAGTATTTGTTGGGGGAGAGGGGAACACACATATCCGATTGCTCTTTCTGCGCCTAATGCTTCTACCTCAGTCCTCATCAATCATAATCATAACATAAATACACAACCCCTTGATAATTAATATAATAGCCCTAGCTACACATGATTAGTAATTATAATTAGGAAATCCCTCTAACAAATTAACAAATTAATTAAATTAAGAAAAAGAAAATACAAAATCCTAAAAGGATGATCATATACATATACAGCGCAGGTCACCATCGAAGAGGATGCGTTGCTTACTTTTTTTTTTTTTTGCACCACAAAGATGCTTGCGTTTAGTTTTTGTTATTAGCACATATATATAGCTTTTTTTTTTCTTGGAAGGGAGCACATATATATAGTACTATTGCATAAGCGTTAAGTATCACTTTAATAATCCAAACTGTCATATAATTATGCCCCGCCGCCACAATTAGATGATGAGTCTATAGTCTATACAGCTAAGTTGATTGTTCAGCACGACATTAATTGCATCGTCATATATGATCCATAAAAGGGCACACCCCAATTATTTGAGTTTGAGATTTCATTTCTATGTGGCATGATATGTACATACATGAGATTTCACTTAAATAATAAAAAATAATTAAGAAATTTGATTTTAAATTTATAATAGAACATCTCTGCATCTAGCTGATCAGTAGCTCAAAGATAGCCCCATGACTTGCCGTGCCATAATTCCCTATCAAAATTACTCCATATTTGTTACTATATACTTACAGATCACCTATATATAGATAGGCATATGCCTTTCAAAAAAAAATGTTATATAGATAGGCATATATCAATTTCTCAGAATAATGATCTTTTTTTTTTGAGTTCAATAATGATCTTATTTGTATCAAGTAAATGTGGATCCACAAACACACATTAATTAATGGGACTAAATTAAGGATAGATTTGCTTAACTGTGATTCCAAAATATTAATTATTCCACGGCCCCTATTTATAGACTATTAGTATATAGTCAAAAAGGCAAACCTACGAACTCTCTCTCTCTCTCTCTATATATATATACAGGGTGATTATATGATACACCGGCGGTGTAAATTTTGGACTCCACAAGCGGGTTGTGGAGTTGACACATGTCTATTTTTTGAATTATTTAAGTTTTAAATATTTCAATCTAGTCCCTAAGGGACACATGTCACCCTTCAGGACCCACTTGTGTAGTCTGCTAAACTCCACCGCCGGTGTATCATATATAAACCCCATATATATATATATATATATACTATTATTTAATAATATTAGGTTCAAAATGAAACGAAATGTCCCAAACTGACACACTATATATTAGTATATGTTGCCTGGCCAAAGTGTTTCGACTTTGAACAAACTGACACACAATACAATACTTTATCTGTACTCAGCACTCTAATTATTTTTTGGCCAAAAAAAAAAAGCACTCTAATTATTTTACAAGATAAATCAGTTTAATTATCAACTAAACGTCTAAACCAGGAATCAGCCACCCACTGTCCAA